>JAMKCH010006409.1:0-118103 GCA_023653785.1 Ophioderma brevispina | reverse complement strand
TTTGCTAGATATCGATTGCTGTCGGAAACGTTTCCTGAGATTTTTGCAGCAATCATCCTCAGTTTTGGCAGAGGGTGGAGCTGGTCGCTTCCGAGCTTACCCTATGTCGCTCAGTGGTAATCACAATCGTCTTGAGTCAGTAGTCCTAGCATTTTGCTGAACCAGCCCTGAGTTGGCCAAAGGGGAGAACTATCAGTGCGTTGCCGCGTACATGGCAAACTTCTGTAGATACCGCGTCCTACGGGACTGAAAGGGAGGAATAAGATGAATAAGTATCTTCCATGTACCTTGAAAATGCATCACATATTCAGCTGCAGGGTCACGTTTCCAGGAAACGTATCTCTCGGCATTTGCCATTTCAACCTGAAGCAAAAATCAAGTTCTGGGGACCAAATTTTTGCACCAGGCCTGCAAATCTATTGGGGTTTAGTGACCATTTCCATATCATTAACATATTGAAAAAGTTTGGCCGGTTGTGTCATAAGTTCCTGGTTCCACACAACCCAAAGATGACCTTTGTTTAGTTAAATGACATTATTCATACATGCATGCCCTTCAGTGCACAGAGACCTGGTTGTATTGGAAAAGGAGGTAGTGGAAGGTGGAAAATGGGGCTAGAGTACACTCCAGGGGGGAGGCCAGGTCCAACAGGAAGAAAATCAAATAAAAACTGGTGTTGTTTATTTCAAAGTTCTTTATTTCTTTCAACAGTCTCAATAAACTAAATTTCATCTACAAATGACCTTAAAGGAGAACAGAACTTACACACACCAATACATATTAAAATTTACTGTAGTATTTTTTTTTTTTTGTATAACAAAAAATATTCCTTGAGTTGGTGTGTACGCCAAACATGAATAGATGTAAAAAAAATAAGTTTTATTTGTGTGCATAGGCTTTCAAACCATACATCACTTTTTGTTTCCTAACTGAATGTACCAACACCAAACAAAATTGTTAAACATTGAGTGTGTACAAATTGTTACATGACACATGTACTACTATTACTAACACCTAGCTAGAAAAAAACAATTCTGAAATAAAATTTTCATATGCACAATCACCACCATAGTCAAGTAAATTTAAAAAAAATTACTGCTAAAAGTTTGTCTCTAGACCCAACACAATAAAGTAAGTGGGGTTCACTTTTGCATAGGCTACACGATGAGCCATTTTGGCTTTGTACATTTAAATTGTCAGAAAAAAATCTAAAATTTGGTGTGAAGCAGCCCAAAAAGAAAAAAAAGAATATTAATGTGTTGTCGCATAAAATTATTTTGTTAAAAAACAAATTTTTTTGCCAAAGGTGAAGAAAAAAATGCATAAATTCAAGGGAGTAACATATTGAGCGGGAGTTACAAAGCCGTGAAGGTGTCCAGTAGTACTATCTGTGCGCTATCGCCGGGTGGATGCAGGGCACTGCCTGCCTAGGCGATCGCCCCCTTGGTGAAGTGCTGAGGTCCGTGGCGGGAAGTGAGAGAAAATTGGCCACAAAATCAGCAATTTTAAGTCAAGAAATGGTGTATGTCGTTTTAATGGTAAACTATGTGGAATACACCAATATGCCGGTAAAATCCGTAAATGTGGTAAAGTATTTTAGAATTTAAAGACCATTTCAGTACGAACACGTGAGTGACAGGCGCATCACCCGCGAATTGCAAGTAAGCAACGCTATAGCACGGTCGATGACCCGTGCTAAACATCCGGTGGAGACACAGCAAAAATCGGAGCTTTGGCCTCATTGGCCAAAAAATAAAAAAAACGCTGGTCTCTTCCTTTCAAACCAATGAAACACGTTTTATCTCTAGGATAAGGGAAATCTTCTCCTCTTCAAAAGCCCGCCCGAGGAACTGTAAAAAAGGCGAAGACGGTTATTGGCTCTTGTGTGAAGCGCGACTATCCCTCCGTAAAGCGTGTAAATTATCTCATTTCCTTAAACTGCGATATTTCGGCAAAGAGCCCTTTTATATTGACAAACGCGGTCTTTCCCACTTATAGAATTATTTGAAGTCAATTTTATATTCACAAAGAATATTTTTGCTTCAAATCCCGGCGAGGAACTATTGAATTATACACTGCGAGCAGACAGGAGACGGGAAAAGTAACAGCGGCTGGATCGAGAAATCACTGAATTCTCCGGGTTATGTGTTGTTAAAAAACATGTCACGGAGCAGATGCGCGCAGTTTTCGATATGGTTTTCCACTTGCATCGTCCTGCGTGCACAATTGAACTCCGGTATGTGTGATGCAGATATATAACCACATATTTCTATTCATTGACCATATTCCATATGAATTGAGCCAGCTCATTCAGCTCCTTTTGGTCTACCCCCCATGTTTTTAATATTCCAACTGCTGTGGTGTTTCAATAATTCAAAATGAACATTCTGTTTCTTTTTATGTGGTCTGCAATGATTTTAATGCCAGATCTACTGCTGCTAATTTCTAGCATATTAATATGATCCGTTTTTCATTTCATGTCCCATCTACCACCTATCACTTCCCCTTCAACATCCCACCCCCCCATCCATTTGAGTATGCATCTGTTGTAATCACTGATCGGGATTTATTTTAATTATCTCCCTTTTTTGGTGGGCAGAAATCCACCCACCATTGGAGCTCTCGCTTCATATTCGCTGGACTACCATTACGTCATCAAGTTCCCATAATCTCTTTGAGAGCCTGCGTTTTTGTCCTTTTTCCTTCCAAACATTCGGTAATGTAGGGCCCCCACCATCGACGGCTGGAAAACAATACTATCAAATGACCGATAACTTTGCACACCTTCCGATTGTGTCGAATGTCTTTTTCCGCATGTTAGCACAACTCTTTCGATAATTGCACACTTTTAATCGGTGTTTAATGTGACGTCATTAGCTCCTGATTTAATACGAACCCCCAGTATGTAATGCTTGTGGAGGGTTCCAATCCCGATAGCGTGCAATTAATTGAAACCCCAGCTTTTTCATAATACGTTTCATTCAGTGATTTGAAACAGATCCTGCAACTCTCAGAGAGTCCGCAAATTAACGTGGAATCTCGGTCCCTGTTATTGTTATGACCATTTGAACCCAAGGTAAGCATACACTTGCTTATCACTCATCTTTGTGTACTATTCTTGGAGCCACCCGGCAAAGGCCGTTTGGCAGACAGGTGAACTGGTAAAGCTTGCTCATGCCACTTGAAGCGAAGAATTTTTCAAATGCCAGTGTGTACTGTACACGTAGTACGCCTCTCTCAATATCATAGATGCCATGTAGCAATTACTCGATAATAATCTGATGGCTGATTCAAATGTTTCCATTTTGAAGTGTGATATGGTACTTCTCTATGAAGACCTGTAAATTTAAGATCAGTCGGTATGGCCGTTTTTCTTTCTTCGTGGCGAAGAAAATAATTGGAGAGATAATTCACAGGTTCATGATGCGCTTTCCTTCTAATTACTCCTTTTTTATGCAATTCCTTACTTCCGTCTCAATGATTTTTCAATCTCATTTGATTTCCGGAAATATCTTCACTCGGCTGTTCACTTTGGCTAGATTTCGTTTTCCAAACTCGATTGTGCAACCAGATACATTTGCAATATTTACTGAAATCGGATGTTAACTTTTCCCCCCCTTCTTCCACGCTTCAACATGCTTTCCCCTTTCCCCTGCTTTAAAAATTAGCGAGTGTTCCAATACTGGTACCGGTGGTACATGTAAATCATATTCTGACTTAATATAGTCTACGTACACAAAGCAAGGAATTTCTTACCTCACCTTGATTAGCCTTTGTGGGTGGGTCGTCTCACCACCCTCGTCCTCTCATGAATCTAGAAGCACACGGCCCCTAAGTGACATGCTTTGACGGGCCCTGCCCCGGTAGGGGGACGTAGCTCCGGTTCCTATCTCATGAAGGACGTCCCTCCTTGCTCTGCCCCGAGGCTATATTATCTGTTGACTCCTTACATTTGTTAGCAACCTGTTTGGTATCGCCTATTTTTCCTTGATCTCTTCTTGCAACCTCAGCCCCAAAAAGCAGGGATGTAGGCTGTACGTTCGCTGAACATAGGTGAGTGTATCTCCATCACATCTTGCTTCATCAATTCTCTGCGTCTAAGGCAAAGGAAGTGGTAGCTTGTCCCAACAGGGTCAACCCATCAGGGCCAGTGTCTCACATTTTGGTGATCAGCGACAATCTCTCATTAGAATCATCATATGTACCATGTTAGCCATGGCTACTCTTACTCCTGCCTTAGGCCATGCTCGTCGTACAGCTGCATTTTTTCATCAAAGGATCGGTTTGTGAGAGAGCAAGTTCCCAGATCAGATCATTGACCTCACCTCATAAGGGGCACATTGCCAATTCTCAGAGGCCTGTGCACTGAGTCCATCAGTCCTCTGAACTGGTCTTTATCAATGCTTTCAGAAAAGCTTTCATTGGACAATTGTTGCACTGTCCGCCTTTATTGGTTGGGCACTTTTCCTTGCCTTTCGTGTATTTACTCAATGGCATCCGCCGCAACCTTGAAGGGTCGTCATTAAATGGCACTTTTTCAGTTCCACCTCAGCCTCGTCTTGGGGTTGAGGGCTCCTCTGATCAGATACAAACGGCGAGGGCCCCCCCGCGGCTTCCTCCATAGTTTTCTTTCACAATTTGGTGAGGATGCGTGCACTCCTCTTCATAACTATAGTCCAAGTCAGTGCCAAACCCATCAGGGTTGGACCCCAAGGCCCATTTGTTCGGCTAGGTTGTTTTAATCAGATAGTGTTACTGTTCCACTTTCTCTCTAACCAACCGTGTTTGAGCTTTCAATATTACATCCGTATCCTTGTTCTTTTTGGTGGCCGTCGCCCCGTGTTTTTCTTTGTGGACTTGTCACTGTGTGTGCATCTCTCCGGCTTGCGGTTGCCGAATTTGCGCCTTTGGTTGCGCCCTTTTTACTTTGGTTTGGTCGCGCTTCGCCGTATTTCCTGTCTGAATCTTATTTTCGTCCCCAGCGGGGCGATTCTTTGCTTCTCTTTTGCATTCATCACTCTTTATATACACGTCTGTGCCAGCGGCAACAACGAGATGTAATTTAAGGTAATTTTTGCAATTTTCCGATGGAAATTGCAATCGTTCTCGTTCTCATCGGCGATTTCACCATGCACTTATCAATAGATCGGCGATTGAACCACCAATCTCATGGAATTTCCGCTCTGTTTTCGGGAGCACCGGATAATTCAGAATTCATTTGTGCACAAGGCTCATTTATGTTGTTTGAAGGTATTTCCTGACCTTTGACGCCTACGATACGTCATAACACATTTTTCTAAAATTGCTTAGTTGAAGTCTTACGCTGTCTCTGGGCAGGTGTGTGGTTCAAGCTTGGTACACTGGTTAATGGCTTGGAGTGTGAATGGGATTCCACTTGGGGCAGGCACAGGTCTTATCTGCTTTCACAGCGCTAGTTTTCCATGGGAGGGGTAAGGATGGTTCAACCACAGGGGATGCATGGTTCAGTTCATCATCCTCATGAGCAAATGTGTGTATTATACCATACCTCATAAGACTACTAGCAGTTGTAATATGAAATAACAAAATCTTTAATTTCTTTGAAGTTAATTTGTAATTCGTATATGTAACACTTCCCCTTTTAGGGATAGTTGGAAAGGAAAGACTTGGGTATTTTCTGCATCGCCAATATATTTGCCCCTTTCTGGCCGCACTCCTTCATTTGTTCAGGTGCATTCTTTATATAAGAAAACATTGATTTACCCAATGACATTTTGTAGCAAATGGGCTACCAAATGACTTTCGCAAGGCCACCAACCTAAACCATGTGCCCACCAAACTTTGACGCTATATGATTTGAGCCATGCACAGGAAAGGATTTTTTTTTGGTAAGGTTAAATGATTCAAGTTCATGTAGGTATGAAAAATAGAAAGGCATGCCGATTATCATGTTTATACATACCATATTAAGTCAAGCGATATTATGCATAGTACCATCCCCATATGTCTCAAGCTGTAAATATCCACACTCATTATTTGCATCTGCACTTACAAAGCTTCTGAATTCTGTTCCCTAGGCTTTGTCAACAAGACAAGATCACATGACGAAATGTTTTTAATAGTATAAACCTTGCACTACATACCCCAATCTGTCAGTTTGATGTTATGCGCTAGTGATGCCTTCCATAAATATGGATCAGAAGTGAATGGCAACCACAGTCCACATAGGTATAGTTTAGTTACCCTTCATTATGTGAAAAATACTTTCGAAGAAAGTCCGAATAGGTATAGTTTAGAAGGTACAGCACAGCATTGATTGTTTGTTCTACTAAGTTCAATTAGGTATACTTAGGTACATTTTTTAGTATCTAGCCAAGTTAACAAAATTTCTAAGTTCAAATCGGTCATATCGAGGGTTAACAATAAGAAGGATGTAACTCAGCAGGAAAGGAAATATTAAAGAATTTCTTTAATTCGCTGTAACCGCTTTTTGATAAAATTGATTGTTTAATATTTCTTTCTACCTAATGCAAATCTATTCATTACTCCAATGTAAACATCTCATAAAGCTCATATATGGGTTTAATAAGCTCAACATTAGATAAACAAAGAACAATTTTTAATTATGAACACAGCAAATTAAAGAATTCTTTAAAGAGTTCTTTCTTTCATGCTGAGTTACGTCCTTCTATTGTCAACCCGCGATATTAGGTACAATTTAGGGATATACTTATTGCAAAACTAAAACTTATAATAGGTACATTTATGTAACTGAAAGGTACCTAATATACCGAATAGGTACAATTTAGGTTCATTTTAGTTCCTATAGGCACATATTAGTGTACCTATTTTCTGCTAGGGAAGTTCTAACTGCAGTTCTTTAATTGTGGCCATGGTGTGGAAACTTCGTTAAATGGGGCCATGGGAACCTTTCAATTGATCGTGAAGACAGCACAAGCTATTCGCTGTATCCCTCGTGGAGGACCCTAGCTGTTACACGTGTGAACTCTTGCTATTTTTTTAAATCTCCTTAATTCTAATCAAGTACTCCCCCGATTCCAAATCAAAATTCCCTTATTTCAAAATCTGAATGTTGGCGGCTCTGCTACCTATATCGGACACACAAAATCTGACTTCAGAGACCTCTTTTAATACATACTTTTAATAATTTTTAACATGAAATCTTGAAAGTGTTTTGTTATTTTGCAAACAATTTCACACACTTTTTTGTATGTGAGTGTACGATTTTGGAGCAGAAATGTTTATTAAATATTGGTTGTCACATTTACAACAATACAGTGGGCGACAGTTCAGAGTGGGCAACATTGGTATATATGTACAAAAAGGTGTTTTTGGATCACAAAATGCGAAAATGGGATAGCTGTAACATACATTCCCTAAAAATGGCGTATCCCAATCCCCACACTACCTGTTCTCACACCAGACCCGCTTTTATGTGTAATAGATTTTTGTAAAATAGCACACATTACAAGGAATCTGACTCAAACAATGATCTAGTATAGCTTAGTATGAAATAGCTACCTACCTTAAATAAACAAACTTCCCCAAACTTAAGAATTAGCTCCTGGTGCATGACTTAGTTTGATTTTAAAAAAATGACAAGATAGTGCATTTCTTTCGTCAAAGTGTTCACACACAGTGTTGTGTTTGATGCCATGAAAAAAAAAACTTATTTTGCCTATGTATGCATCTTAGTGTATTTTTAACATTACATTATAATAAGTGATTGTAGAAGCAAAATTAATCTTAGAAATAGCAAGTACATTTGGTACATACAACAATGCACATATGTTTTCACAGTTGGGCAACAAAAGTCTATGCATCTATGATCAAAGCTATTTTAGAGTACCACCACAGCAAAACTACAGTGAGTTTGTACGCAGTGGAGCGGATGAGTACCAGTTCCAATTTTAAGTTTCTTATCTCCCAACTCTTTAGGTGGTTAGCCAATAAACAATGGATTAGATGAAACCGTCCTGTCTGGGATGGTGGAGAACTTATTCCCTGATCAGACAGTTCTGGAACAACCTGGGACAATTTTTGGACAAACCTGGACTTTCCTTGACAAATTGTGTGTGTGTGAGTGGCTGTTTTTCACCCAGACATTTTCTGGACCTATTTTGGCCAACCTAGACACCAAAGGACAACTCGAGACAATTCTGGACACAAATGGGCATTTTCTGGACATAGGCTGTCTGCCTAGTGGATATGCAAATCCGAAGTTGTCCCATCAGTCTATTTAAATTTTTTTCTCAGGCAATACAATCCGTTTCTGTAGCGAAAATATGGCCGATGCTCTATGCATAGTCTGGTGCTGAGCACCTGACCTCTACACATGGCTAGCGGGCTGCCGCACAGGTGAATGGTCGCCGGTGAAACAACGGAGTGGTTTTTGACCTATACAATTATGGCGGAAACAATGCATCCACCTGCTGGTGCACATATACCACACAGATGTTCTATGTTTGACAAAGTGTATGCATGGTGTTCCCGCCATATTTGTATAGGTCAAAACCAACTTCCTGATGTTTTAATGGGCGACTCAGACCCGCTATCCATGTGTAGAGGTCATGGTGCTGAGCAGCGAATTTTGTCGGGTGCCGATTTCTCACTGGGATGCTGGACCATCTTTTAATTTCCATGCTTGACCGTATCAAGATCTCTGATAAAACATAATTTTAAGGGGCCATTTGGCATGATCAAAGAAATGAAGTTTCTTTATGGCGTGTTTGTTTGTACATGGAAAGTATAGGCAGTTTAATTGGAGGTGTGCAACCTTGAATCAATCCGTCCCTTTTTGCACTGTTCACCATTTGCAGGGCGAAGCCTCAAAACTGACACTGGAATTAATGAGGGTGTTATATACCAATGCATTCAACCTCATGCACAGGCCTTGTTTGTTTAGAAGAATCGAACCTGATCGATCTATGTGTAAGTGATCCCATTTCATATTGCGTACAGTCCCGAGGCTCTCCCTGCATGGCGAAAACCGTCAAGGGTAAAAGACATGACCTTGCTTTACTTTACCTGCTAGCTATGTTGAAATGCATTCCAACCATCTTATTCCGCACTTCGGATGAGCTCCATGTTCAAATCACCAATTTTAGTACAAAGCAGATTGTGTTTTGTACAAGCAAGATGTAATGGAGTCCTGAAAAAAAATTTGAAACCAATCTTGTCACCAATTAGTGCAACTGCATAAAGAGCAATTAAGGGCCATGGTCTGCTATAGCCTGTCCCCAGAACCCCATATTTTACCGGAAGTGTGGTTGAATTTTGGCATCTGGAGAAAGCTACTATTTTTCTCATTTACCCACCCTGGTGAAATTTTAGAGCTAAAGGATATTTGGTTCCTAAGTTAGAGTGAAAATGCAATGCAGTCTCGCATTTTGGTCGATCAATATTAATTTTACATGGCGATTACAAATCGTGTTTTTGAATTTAATTTACCCTCAAAAGGTTAAAATCATTTTTTATCTTCATATATTTTTATTCATCAAGCATATCATCACACATAAAAAAGAGACCTGGTAATCAGAAAAAAATCACCAAAATAGCCGCAAAAGAAAAAGAATACAATATACCAACAGATAGTACCAACTAGCAAACCCCTAAAAGAAAACACACTGTAAGAACAAATCTAAAATTCAAAAAAATTTTGTTTTTAGATGGGCTTCGGGTTCATATTAACTGTTCACGAGAGTTCATTATGTATCAAGCAACGCGAGGGGTGGGTGCGGTAGTGTGGTGTGCCCCCTCTCGTGCGAAGCGCAAAACCCTTTCCATGTTTCTCTTTCTAAAACTATTTTTTTCTAGTGCAAATTGATAGAAATAATTTGAAATTTGTAAGTGGTCTTAAAAGTAAAATATATATTTATATAATTATATGTAATTGTTAAGGGAATTCAAAAGGCCCGGAAGTGGTGCGGTGTCTTTGGCCCCTTCTGCCACGATCGTTGAAACTTTTATATTTTATTTTTTTCAAGACATTTTTCTGATGAATAGCTATAGATCCATTTAATAACTAGTAACAACAATATACTACTCTCAAATTGTAGAAAAAGTTTGAAAAACAGATGTTAACTGATGGCAGTAAGGTGCATCTTGAAAGAAATCCGTTGAAATGTGCACACAGAGACATCCAAATTTTTTGCTTCCTTTAGGTAATGAAAATACACAAAAATAATTATACCTAATGAACAAGGCGGTTCTCGACCACAAGTCTCGCCTGCTTTCGCGTATCGCTGTAAGACAAGATCAGCTCCCCAAATGCAACTGCACCGAGTACAGGGTGTTCCCAAAGAAGTTGTGCAGCAATACAGTGGAGGATTGCAAGATATCCTCTCCCCAACACCCCCCCCCCCAACACCGCCCTACTCCTCTTCCACCCCCCATCCCCTCCCCAACACCCGCAACCCCCCCACAATCCCTAATAACCCACCCCTCGCCACAACACCACGCATAATACCCAACCACCCTCCCCAACACCCCCTGCAACACCCACCCCTTCCCCAATGCCTCCCCCCCTCCCCAATTCCCCACCCCTCCCCAAACACCCCAACCAACCTCGCAACACCCGCACCGCCATCCCAACACCCTCTAACACCCCCCCAACCCGTCCCCAATCCCCACCATCCCACCCTCCCAACATCCAGCATACCCCAACTCCTCCCCAACACTCACCCTCATATACCCCAGAGCCCTCCCCAACCCCAGCACCCTCCCAACACCCACCCCCTCCCAACACAGCACAACCACCCCACCCCCTCTTCCCCAAACACCCCCACCAAAAAAAAGACAACATTAAAAAAAAACACCCCAACACCCCCACACCCATCCCCCTCCCCAACACCACCCCACCCCCCCACCCCCTCCCCCCCCCACACCCTTCAACACCCCCCACCGCCCCCTCGTCCCCACACCCCGCAACACCCCCTCCCCCACCACCTTTAAAATTCCACTTTTTCCGCACCCCCTCCCCAACACCCCCGCAATACCCCATCCTCCTCCCCCACAGACCCCTAACTATCCCAGCCCCCCTCCCAGACACCCTCACTCTCCCCCCCCTCTCCACCACCCCCCAACACCCCGCGCCATACCCCCCGCCACTCCCCTCCCCCCCTCCGCACCACCTTACCTTGGCAACACCCCCTCCCCTCCAACACCCAACCTCCCCAACTCCACCCCTTCCCCACACCCCGTCAACCACCCTCACCCCACTCCCACGCGCCCCTCCGCCCCCCCCCCTCCCCAACACCGCTGCCAACACCCCCCACTTACGATCCCCCCCCCCTCACCCCCTCCAGACCCCTCCCCACAACCCGCCCTCCGCCACCCCACCCCCACTCTCTCACCCCCATCGCCCCCCCCGGCTCTCTCCCCCCCCACCTAGCAACACCCCACCCCCCTCCCCACCCCTCAACCCCTCCTCCAACACACCCGCACACACCCACCCCTTCCCAACCCCCGCACCAACCCCTCCCCCTCTCCACCACCCCCACCCCCAGACCCTCCCCTCCCCCCTTCACCACCCCACCCCCCCCTCCCCTACCCCGCCCACAGCACCACCCCATCCTCCTCCCCCCCGCCCTCCAACCCCCCCGTGGTCCTCCCCCACCCCCCGCAATACCCAGCCCCCTCCCCAACACCCCGCAATAC
The DNA here is from genome assembly GCA_023653785.1 of Ophioderma brevispina. Classification (NCBI taxonomy): domain Eukaryota; kingdom Metazoa; phylum Echinodermata; class Ophiuroidea; order Amphilepidida; family Ophiodermatidae; genus Ophioderma; species Ophioderma brevispina. Next base: position 106,445 of record JAMKCH010006409.1, on the reverse strand, counting down.
CCAGCCCCCCTCCCCAACACCCCGCAATACCCTACCCCCTCCTTAACTCCCCCCAACACCCCCAACCACCCACCCCCTCCCCAACACCCCTGCAACACTCCACCACCATCCTCAACACCCCGCAACCCCACTTACACACCCCTCAGCACCCCACCCCCTCCCCAACAACTTCCTGCACACCACAACTCCCCAAACACCCCAACCCCTACCCCTTCCCAAACACCCCTCGACACCCCACCGCCACCCCTACAAACAGAACCCCACCACCCCCTCCCTCAACACCTAGCAACACCACCACCGCTCCGAACCCCCTCCCCACGCCAACACCGAGCCTCACCCACCGCGACCCTCCTCCCCAACACCCTTCACACACCCCCCCCGAGTGGCCCCAACAACCGCCCACCCCCCCCTCCCCCTCCCCAACACCCCTCAACCTTCCCCATCCCCTCCCCCACCCAACCCTCACACCACAGCCCCCTCCCCCTCCCCAACACCTTACGCCTCCATACCCCCGCCCCCTTCCCCCACATGCAGTACCGCCCTCCCCCCCCTTTACCCCTTCCCACATCCCCACTCCCCACACCCTCACAATAAAACCTGTTTTCAATACAAAAAAACCCCCCACCCCCTCCAACCCCCTCCCCTCCCCACCACCCCTCATCCACGACCCCGCCTAAACCCAACCACCCTACCCCCTCCCCACCCCCCCTGATCACCCGTCTTTCCACCCACCCCTCACCACCAACCAGCCCCGCACCATCCCCCGGAACTCTCCTTGCTCCCAAACCGCCCCTCACCAGCCTCCACCCCCTCTCCCAACACCCCGCAATCCACCCCAGGCCCCCTCCCCAACCCCCGCATTACGCCAGCCCCCTCCCAACAACCTGCAATACCCCAGCCCCCGTCCAACTCCCCACCCCTCACCACCCCCGACCCCCTCCCAAACCCCGCAACACCCCAGCCCCCCTCCCCAACACCCACCACACTCCCAACACCCCCCGCATTCCCAACACCCCCCCTTCTCCAACACCACCCACCTGCTCCTGTATGCATAAATATTGCATATAGCCATCAGGGGGGTGGGACATATTTCGATTTATTAACGGGCGAGACGACCGGGGCACACCAACTACATCTATCCTGACCTTTTGCAGCATTGCATTGTTACACACAGCTCTTGGGACACAAGTGCCAGGCCCCGATGAATGTTTTTGATATCAGTTCTCCCCGCGGGCATAGTCTGTTCAAATGCACAAAATGGTTATTAATTACTCAAATAAAAAAAGTGTAAAACACAAATACTGCCCAGTTCCAGAAATATTCAGGGCCAGGCGGCACGTATTAGAAACATCATTACAGCAGAGATGCATTGACATGTCAGATGGCGAATACGAACTTATTTATCATGGCATGGCCTAAGCAGCGACTCACTGTCACCGACGTGGGGTCTTGTACACACACACACACGCCCTCCCATCGAGGGGGGGGGGGGGGGGGGGGGGGGGGGGGGGGGGGGGGGGGGGGGTGGGGGGGGGTGTGGGGGGGGGTGATGCCATTGCACTCAATGACAGATTGCGTATGTGTGTCGAAATTGAAATTTCACACTGAGATTAAAAACACATACTGAAATTCCTACTACTACATATTACATTGCCCTTTCTCCTACAACGCATATAACATGGGATATCGTAGCGGATAGATGAGTGAGCAACCTCGCGCTAGCCTCAGTCAATGCTCCACACACCCCACACAATCCACCCCCCGGCCAGCTCTCCGGCCACTATATTTTACTATCATTAGGCTCCAAGTATCGAGAATTCTGCAAGTTTTTCTTGAATCGAGATTGAAACACATTTGCTTTGGGTGCTCTGGGCCGGGAATGGTGTGAAACCTTTGAATCAAATTCTCTACATTCCATGCCCACGTTCAAAGTGAATGCTGTAAACACGTCTGCCAACACGCCAGATTGGGTTGTGTACTAGGTCAGAGCTTTAATATAAGCCTATTACGGGTCCATTCACGCTTTTTAAAAACCTGGCATTTACTCCACCGTGACTTCAAATCCATCCAAATGTCACTATTTCTTATTTGTAACGGATGTGCAGTTTATGTCAGTGTAATTAACGAGGATGTTTGGCGTCATCCTGGCGCAAATGAAGACAATTGAAGGCACTGAAAGTATAACTAAATTGCCTTTATTTACCATTCTATCTACATCAAAAACTTTTAGAAAACTGTTTCATAATCCCTTCATTAATTGCTTTATTTTTGTCCTAATAATATATATTCGTGATAATTTACACCCAGGGAACGGAATATACCAATAGAGGTCGGTAGGTGAAGTATTTAAAAACTTTTTTCTCCGACAGGTTTTGTGCATATCGGAAAAACCCTCCGGATATCCTATTACTAAGCTCATAGCCCTGGCTTTCGCTGATCCCAAAATAGCCGTGTCGTCAAATGGGAATTCCAGTCTCTGAGACAGCTGAAATCACAACGATACGTATTGCTTCGTACTTGGTTGAATGTTTGCGATGTGTTGTAAACAAGTAGTAGAAGGAGAGTAGGGAACGGCGAAATTGCTTTTGGTGCAGTTTGAGTGATATTGTGAAAAGCCAAATTTCAAATATCGGGTTTTTTTTTCCTAAAATCTAGTTGGTGCTCACCTCGGTGAGCGCCAGATACATCCCCTTATTACTTCGTTCTATCTCTGTGCCAATTTTTTCATCAGCTGGGCGATATCTGTTTTTAACAAATAAATGTCACCTCCCAAAAAAATGAACTTTACGGATATTCCTAAGTTTTCTACAGGCAGCCAAAATAACCCTTCCCCAACTTTAAGTGCATTAACTTTTGTTGTCCTGCCCCCCTGTATCCAATGTACTGTTTCATCTATACGCAATTTGCATTTTATTAAGGTCAATTACATTACAAAAGCCCCTTTAATGGCCCATATGCACTTTTGACCTATTATTGACTTCACACAAAAGATGACTACAGCCTATAGTCTTTCATGTAGTTAAGAAATTTCTGCCTATCCGATGTCCTTTTCAGCGATACCAATTATGCATATTAATGCGCTCATTTACATACCGAAGCCGCAGATATCACTTACTTTCAAATGGCAAACAAATTGCCACCATAATATGCTTCAATGCAGTGAAGGATTTATGTAGCCGATTTACCGTTTTCAAAATTTAGCATTACCGCTGAGTTTTGTTGCAGATTAACCCTAACACCCGACCTATACGCATTGAATGCAACGAAACATGGTACCGGTCGGAAATGTTTTCTTCGTTGCATCTTCTCGGCCGTCACAACTAATGTTTGTCTCGCAAGTGAATCTCATTGCACCTCTTGCATCTGGACGTCTTCCTTGGAAAATGACGGCGATTGTTTCCTCGTTGCATCCGGGACGTCTTTGCGAAAATGAAGCTATGTTCCTCGTTGCATTGAAGGCTTTTTCAGGAAAATGAAGTGATGTTCCTCGTTGCATCTGGGACGTCTTTCCGAAAATGACGCTTGGCCGCGTTGCATCGGGACGTCTTTCCGCGGGGGAAATGACGCGATGTTCCTCGTGCAGCTGGGACGTCTTCCGGGAATATGATGCGATGCTTTTCATTGCCATCTGTGACGATTGGCCCGCAGAAGATCGAACTTGGCGCAATTTTCTCATGCATCTGGACATTTCCCGCAGGAGAGCAAGGAGATTCAATGCACTCAATGCATCTGGACTTCTTCCGGGAATATGAGGCGATGCTTGCTCACTTGCAATCTTGGACAGTTTGTTATCCCGCAGAAGATCGCACTTGGCGCAATGTTTCTCATTGCATCCTGGGACGGCTTCCGGGAAAATACGCTTGCATTCACTGCATCTCGGACGTCTTCCGAGAACCATGACGCGTTGTCTCTTTCATTGGCATGTGGGCCTGTTTACCCGGGCTAGATATTGCAACAAAGTAGAGCAAGTCAGATTCATACAAAAACGAGTGGTCATGCAACCCAAATTGGCTTCCTTGGTCAAAGTGCCACAGCTCCGTTGCCCTGCATCTCTCGTTTAGTCTCTAAAAAGTCGTAACTATCACACCGGCCAACAAATTGAGGTAAATTCGTGGCCAAGCTTACGGCCTATCAAGCACTATTGAGCAAAGAATTCCCTCATTTGGGGGCCGGTTTGTTCCTTTTTTTATCACCAAACGACGTGCAGGGCCACGGCAAGTTGGACCTTTATTGTTTTTTTAAAAAGTCAACATGGCCGTGGCACTGGTCCGGCTTTCTAACAAATGTTGTCCGTCTCACCTAAAAATCGTGCCAAGGAGCGGCGGCCCTTGATCAAACCGAACCGCGTGAGCCCGACCTGTACGTACACTTTCCCTCCCGTCCCGCTTAATACCAAGGAAGCTGTCCGCTCTTGACTTAGTTCAATTTTTTCACCCACATTTTGTACATATTTGGATCTTGGTGGTCTCTTGGTAATGAGCAAGGAACCGGGTCATGTTCCGGTCTTTGCGTATTTACAACACGGTCGTGAGCAGTAACAAGCTCCCCGCGCTTGACTTAGGTCTTTTTCACCCACATTGTACCATGGACCTAATAGAGAATAGGACCAAAACACACGATTTCAAAGACCCTATCACGTGTTGGGCCCCTTTTGTTTTTGGAAAACCTACCATGATCCAATTTACTAAACTTACCGGCTTAATGTAATGCGATAATTGCCCTCTCCGCAGGAGGGAAGGGCTCTTTGGAAAGTGGGCAACTGGGGAAGGGGGATTTTTAACCAATTTTTGGCAATTTCAACACAGCCTGCGCAAGAAACATGGGGAGAAAATCTATACTTACTACGACAACATAGGTAATGACAAAATATGAAACTGTAGATGCATACAAAAATACTTTTAGAAATGGTGATCATACTGTTTGGGGAGAATGTTTGAAGATGTTTTCTATAGTTTGAGAGTTGCTTAGATCATTATTTTTGGTGCAAACCGCTGGGAAATTTGGGGACACATTGTAAAATGGGGGGGGGGGGTGGGGGATGTTACAAAAGGTGTAAATTTGAAATGAGTCAATGACAGCATTAAATTGGTCTCGTTATAATGGGGGGATTAACATTATTAAATGGTAGAGTTCAGGCCGTAACCGGATTGTTAGGGGGATGACTTTTTACCCCTCAGATTCGCCGGGGGGGGGGGTGTGGCGAATTTGGCAAGAGTGGTACTTTTCTAACTATCTAAACGAAATTTGAACCTTTTTTCGACGCAAACAACACATACAACCGCTATTTGTTGCCTTTTTAGCCCTTTTCATTTGGGGGGGGGGGGGACTTTTAGTGGGACGTTCGCAACCCTTCTTCGCCCGCTGATTACGGGCTCGGGTATCAGTTTGTCTAGTTTCGACCTTATGTTTAACAGGTTCAAAGTAGAAGAATTAATAATTTTCGAAATATAATTTGTGGGTAGTAATAAAAGAGTCACTAAGAACGTAAGAATACTCACCTAAATGCTCATTCAATGAATCGATTTTGAATGACGTCACTAATTATGTCATAATGGTAATAAAAATAAGAATACTGCAAATACAGAAAATCAGCAAATACTTTAAATTCATAAATTAAAAATAATAATATTGTATATACCGTACTGACCCTAATAGTCCCACCTTTTTTAAGCTGAAAATACCCTTGAAATGGGTGGTGGATAATGCCCAACTCTTTGCCGAAGCCTGGAGTCGAAAATGTCTTGGCCTACTCGCCACATACACTAGACTGTTACAGCCACTCTTCATCATTTCCTGACTCCCTAATTTTGAAGACCAAAATGTTGAAAACATGCTGTTTTTTCCGATAGTACATGTGTTTCCCCCTCTTCTGAAGTCGATTTCTCTTTTGTCATGTACAACAAGCCTATAATGTAACTTAATGATTTTTTTTAAAAAAAATAAAATAATTCGCGAAAAACTGAACCACTTGCCAGCCGTCATGTTTTGCGGTGGCCATCTTTTGATTTGTTTTGCTGCCTGCCCTCTTACCTTACACATGGCCGTATTCAAATATTTCTTTTCGTTTCAGAAACAAATTCCACCAAAAACTATCTTATAATGAATTTAGAAACTGAATCTTTTATAAGCCATGTTCTTATTTTTATACTGAACTATGGCAAAAGAGTGAAAATACCTGATGAGATCCCTCTGAGTGAAAGTAGAAAGCCTTGAGAATAATAAAACCAGAAACAGGGGTCGTCTGCCGGAATCTCTACACTTTGCCGTGTTCTATACTCTTAAAAGTTTCCATGTTTTTTTCCACAAACTTAATTTGTTCCAGACGTCATTAGAAACATTCTTGAGATTGAATATAATAGTAATATGGAATTTCTATTCATTAGTGGAAATGTATCATTGGAATTCAAAGGCTAAAGGTTTGTTGTATGAAGAATTTCTCTGACTTTTTGTCAGTCAGTGTAGGCAATTTTTTTGGTGCATGGAGATAAACGGATCTTTGAATTTTTCTGAATTTCCCTAAAATTGTAGGGGTGGGAATTTTACTAACTCGAGCATGGGACTATAAGCGGGTCAGTACGGTCAATATTAATATTTGATTACATCAACATGCGGTGGGGCCCGCCACAATTGATTCGTTAAAAAATATAAGTCAGCCTGCCCGTGGCCCCTGCCACTCGTTGTGAAGAATAAGCGAACAAACAGCCCACGATTGAGGGCAAGTCTTTGCCAAGCAGTACGTTTCATGGGCAACCCAGGTTCAATGCAACAGAAGCCCCATTGGATACTATGTCACTAGAAGAAATCATGCATTCGTACCTCACCATATTACTTCTACAGGGAGTGCAGAGGACAAGAACTGGGTCATAGCTCAGACCCCCCCGCATTTCGCCCTTGATCAGAACACTACGGTCAATCATCCGTGCCCCGAACGACGGCCATCAGCATGGTGAGATCTGAGATTATCAGAAGTGGGTTTCCGAACTATCCCTTTTGGCTCTGGTGGTTTCAAGTGAGTGATAGGTAGGGACCATTCCTGCTTTCAATACTCAAACCCTCCAGCAATTCGCCCCTGATTCAAAACACTATCAGAGAATCATGACGCCCTTCATCGTCCGTTGCCCCGAAAAATGGCTTTTGCCCTGATCAGAACACTATCGGTCAATCACGGTAGCCCTTAATCATCCGGTGCCCCGAACGACATCGCAGCATGGGTGGATCAGAGATAGCAAAGTGGGTTCCGAGGATCCCTTGCTCCTGGTGTTTCAAAGTGAGATGGAGATGGTGACCAGTCCTCCTGCTTTCATCATCGCATCTACGAGCAAACGGCAAAGGTCGTCGTAGAAGTTTTCTCTAGGCCTGGCAAACTAGGGTCCTCATTCTACTTTTCGCCCGTAACTACCTGTAGATCAGATGTTAGTTTTTTTGAAAACCATTAGTAGGTTAGCCCCAGTTCCCATCTACGGCAAATGCGATCACCGTCGTTACAGCTATGCCTCATTTACCGGTCCCCTGCAATTCTAGTTTGGCAACAAACAGTCGTATACAATTGCATACGGGTAGTATTTAGTCATGGTACTCCTCACCCGGCTTCCTCAATTCCTTGTTTTCAGAGAGCATTGGCTCGTGCTTTGTATTTAGCCTTAGATTGATTTTTATACCACCCTTATTATTGCTGCAGTCATCACACCCCTACTCTCGAAAGCCTAAGATCGGACGCAACGATCGTCCGCATGTAACCGCAAACGTTGCCCTATACAGCACAGGTCCCTCACTCAGCAGACATCCGGGCGCTTCCGTCCCGGTAATTCACGGCTTCCTTACCTACATTTCCCTCACTTTGCTTCAATATCGTGGGGATTCAGTGCTTGGCTTTCCCGCTTCACTCTCGCTGCTACTGAGGAATCTGGTTTAGTTTTTCTTTTCCTCTGCTTAAATTCAAGCGGGTGATCTCGCTCATAAAGACCTTAGAGAATGTTAAGTGTCGGTTCCATCTTGTCGCAAACGGCCGCCGGCACATCGCCAGGGAGCGCTTTCAGAGCCTGAGCGCCTCGGACCCATTCATTCGGTATGGCGGCAACCTCCTTCACCCCCCGTCCAGAGCTTTCTCCGTTCCGTATGGGATTTACCGGTCAGAACGCTGGCGCAATTTTCGCTGGTTCTGCCTCACCCGGACTGTCCAGCCGCGCCTCTCGGCATGTAACACAGACAGGTTGTGGAGGAGGTGCCACTTTCTATGGACTCCTTTAAGGCTCGCATCTAGTGTCTTCGCTCCGCGCCCGCATGAACGGGCGCAGATTACGGATGCGGTTGCCATCGTATCCCGCGTCTGCGTGTTACCGCATACGCGATTTCTCGTATTTAGCGACCCTCAGACGAACGGGGTCCGGGCTCCCCTTGGCCCGGACCGCTATGCGTTCAAATACCAATGAACAATGTCATTGGTGCACGAGCCAAGCGTACCCACACACGCCAAGGCTGGAACCTACCTGTGGGTAAGCGTTAAGACCACTCGCAGGATCAACATTGTGGCCTACAAAAATCCCCTTTCCTCGCATCCAGGCGAACGGGGCCGAGGACCTGTCAACCACGTTAGAATTGGGCAGGTTTTTTTCACAGGTATCCCCCCTATTATGTTCACCATGCAACAATAGTACGCCGAAAAACACGGCGATAGGACTCGCTCCAATTAAGGATCGGGTCTGGCTGTTGTAAAGGGTTTATGCCGTTGACTTGCGTGTTCAACACACATAAGCGTGTTGACTTAGGCGTGTCAACATTCATGCCATGTCGCCAGATCTCGGCAGCCTCACCTTGAATACGCACTAACGCACTCAAACGGACCAGTCAGTTACATATATATATATAACCTTAGCCAAGCCCGACTACCAGAGGAGTAACCCCTCTTATATATATACGTTATGGTCCCGAACGAGGCCCCAGCCGCTACAGGCCGTTTTTTTACCTCTACGCATGCTACATTTTTGTACACAACCAATGTAACGCTATCGAAAGCGTCCCTAGATCAAAATCCAGATTTCGCATAAGGCACACGTCCATTTTTAGCTCTCTCCAGCGGAGAGCCGCTCCCGGTAAAATCACCCACTAGTGGGAAAACACCGGATCTGTTGCCTAACAAAATGTTGGCGCAAAGTGCACTATCATATCAGCCGACAAATACTGGCAAGGGCCGAGCCGGCCCTGGATCAACCAGAACCACTTACCGCTAAAGACCAAGGAAGCGGTCCGCTCTGGACTTAGTCACTTTTTCACCCAACAGTGTATACCTATTGGATCTTGGGTGATCTCTTGGCAGAGAGCAAGGAACCGGGTCATGTTCCGTCTTACCGTAATTTGCTCTCGTGAATCGGTCACGTCAGACACACCACCCCTCTTATATATATACGTTCTGGTCCCGAGCCAGGCCCCAGCCACTACAGGCCGGCTTTTCTGACCTCTGCGCATGTTACATTTTTGTACACAACCAATGTAACACTACCGAAAGCGTCCCTACAGTGTGGTCCAAAAAAGGTTTACACTTTTATATCTGCAAATCTCTCAAAAGTGGGTGGACATATCACAATATTTTGAAGATATTTATTAATTACAATATCTTGTTATAACCTGGTGAAAACGGCGTTCAAAACAAAGCTCAAATAACAAAATGGTGGCCATATAGCGAAATATGGTCAAAACCCACTTTGCACACACGTAAGTCTATGGGACAACCATTTATGGTTAACAGAAATCAATACCATTGCGTGAACTGGAAGTCTACTCACTTCACCCTTCAAATTTGTGTGAAGTGTTTACCGTTTGAAAAAGAATGAGAGAATATCTCAACCGTGAAACTAAACTTGAAATGCATATTTACATAATAATTAAGTTGATTTTAATTGGGGGAGCATATTAAATTGAAAGATACATGCATGTTTTTCTTGCCATGACTGATCGAGACTCTGCTTGTACATTTTCAAAGTTTGCATGGTTTGGGACAAGATCATAAAGAAGAAATATTGCAGCCGTTTTATTTCTAAATTTATAAGAGAAACTTGAAATAATTTGAGGCGTCTTTATTCTTAACTTTGTGGTTATTATTAAATACCAAGTCCCATGACGGGGTGCATTGTTCAATGTGTGTTTATCAATATTGGATATAATTCGTGACCACCAACAGAGTGCCATAGACTTACGTGTGTGCAAAGTGGATTTGGACCTTTTTTCTCTAGATGGCTGCAATTTTGTCATTTCAGCTTTGTTTTCAACGCCGTTTTCACCAGGTTCCAACAAGATATTGTAGTTAATAAATATCTTCAAACTATTTTGATATGTCTACCCACTTTTGAGAAATTTGCAGATGAAAAAGTGTAAACCTTTTTTTGAACCACTCTGTAGATCAAAATCCAGATTTCGCATATGGCACTTGTCCATTTTTAGCTATCTCCAGCGGAGAGCCGCTCTCGGTAAAATCACCTACTAGTGGGAAAACGTCCCGTCTGCTACTGCAAAAAATGTTGGCGCAATATACAATACCCTCTCTGACCAAAACCTGTCCAAGGGCGGTCCTGGTTAGAGATCAGGTGGGATGCACAGGTACACAGGTGAAGTGTTTCACTGCCGTAGCCCTGCCGGGTAAGAAGTTCGCTGCCTTGGCCCTGCCAGGTATGAAGTGTCGCTGCGGTGGCCCTGCCGGGTAAGAAGTCGCTGCCGTGGCCCTGCCGGGTAAGAAGTCGCTGCCGTGGCCCTGCCGGGTAAGAAGTCGCTGCCGTGGCCCTGCCACATAGAGAGGTAAGTACCCCTCATATATATACGTTCTGGTCCCGAACCAGGCCCCAGCCACTACAGGCCGGATTTTCGATCGCATCATAACTTAACCGCAGCCTACCGGCATGGGACTACAATCAGATACTGGGCTGGCACAGGACTCTCTAATGCATAAGGTACGGTGCCTTCAGCGCGCCATTCATGTGGCCGATAATTTGTCAGCAGGATACGGGTAATCTCCTGCCAAATGAAGGAACTCTACCGCACAAGGCTCCGTAAAGGTACACTTTCTACCAAGCCGGGCCATGACAGCGACTTTGTACCAAGTAGGGCCACGGCAGCGAAAGTTTTCACGTGGCAGGGCCACGGCAGCGAACCTTCATGTGGCAGGGCCACGGCAGCGAAACTTCACGTGGCAGGGCCACGACAGCGAAACACTTCACCAAGTAGGGCCACGGCAGCGAACCTTCACGTGGCAGGGCCACGGCAGCGAAACTTCACGTGGCAGGGCACGGCAGCGAAACTTCACGTGGCAGGGCACGGCAGCGAAACTTTGAAAAAGAAAAAAAAAACCGCTGCCCAAACCCGTCTAAGCTAAAAAATGCAAATTCAAGATGCCAAAATTGAGGGGAAAAGATTGATGAATGTTTCACCTGCATCTTGCCTTTCTTCATGTCAGGACATACGTTTTATGAAAATGCATGTCCTTACATGTAAAAGGCAATATGCGGCTAAAACATTCCTCAATCTTTTCCCCTCAATTTTGCTTTCTCGATTTGCATTCTCTAACGTAGCCGGGCCACGGCAGGTGAAAGTATAAACAAGGCCTATAGCGAACAAAACACATGCCCTATCATGGACAAAGGCAAATTGCGACTAAAACATTCATGAATCGTTTCCCCTCAATTTTGGCATCTCTTTTTGCATTCTCTAACGTAGGCGGGCCACTGCAGGTGAAAGTATAGACAAGGCTTATAGCCGAACGAAACATATGCCCTAACATAGACCGAGGCAAATTCGCTACTAAAACATTCATGATGTTTCCCCCTCAATTTGGTTAACACGTAATATAGTGAATGATTCCATGTCCTGATCCTGGAAAAAGTTGTCATGTAAAAAGTTTCCAAAAATTTAATTGGCAAAACATCTTCTTGGTATGGTTTCATTGTTTTACCGAGGTTTTTGCTTTGCATGCTTTTACTTACTTTCTTGGTTCTTGAGAAATTGTACGTGTGGTTTACTAACTGATCATTATAAAATATTCCTAAAAGGTTCCAAAAAAAAAAAGGATCAGAAAGCCACATTGTTTCGTGCAGTGCCAATGTGCACAGAATACAAACCTAGACATTTTAAAAATTTTTTCTACTTTTATCTTTATCCTTTTAAACCATTTACGGATAAGTGGTTTCACTTTTAACACATCTTAGTGTCCTCTTGACTGTTGGCATGGGTTGTTTTCACTATAATTTTTTTTTTTTTTTTGTGTGTTTTTTTTAACAAGAATAAAGGTGAAAAAGTTATGTCCAAAAATAGTGTGCTGTAGTTTCATTTTGTTATTCTGAGTTTACTTGCATTGCTTAACTTTCTTTCTTGTTTCTTGAGTTAATTTGTGCTTGTGGCTTACTGATCATGAGAAAAGTCCTAAACAAAGAAGAAGTTCCAAAAAAGTTCCAAAAAAGGATCAGATAAGCCACATTGTTTCGTGCAGTGCCAATAAAGTACATAAGAAAACCAAACACTAAATTTTTCCTAAATGTCTCTATCCATTTACGGATAATGTGGTTCACTTATATTTTTAGCTACTTTTTGGATTGAACCACTAACATTTATAAATATGGCGCAATATCAAAGTTTGGTGCAACCTCAGCCCAATCTGTAGCGTCATCACAAGTACCACCCGGTAGCCATCACAACCCTGGTAGAAAACCTGCCCAGTCAAGCCTGGTAGAACCCGTTTTCATGGTAGCGTCTTCCCTGGTCGCAAAGAGGAGATACTGAATTTGAGCAGGGGTTTGATGTAACAACTAAAAGAGCAACTAGAAATGAGAACAGGGGTTCGCCGTACTATCTAAAGAACAACGGAAATGAAATTACCTCTAAAAATAAAAGGTTCAAGTACGTGGCGATTAGAATCACACATCTTCTAACTCTATAGGTCAATTTCGTCTACTCCATGTTCGTGGTGATACCTACATGTCAAAGAAAACCAAACCAAAATCAAATCAACAGAAAAGAAAATATGCTTATTTTTTTGTTGTTTTAGGTTATTAGGTCACCGATCTTCGAGAATTTTTATATGTTGAGGGTTTAAAAGGCATAGGCTCTTACATGAAGAAGCAGTTCCTTTTTTGGCACAGGGCTACTCCACACGCTTCACACTCAAACTTGGAACGAAATCGACAGTCACCCTCAGACTTGATTTCGTGGTCTAGGCAGTATTTGCAGCAGGTAGACTTATCATCTGCTTTCTTCACCAATCTGTGACGAACTTGCCTGGGATCTACAGGTCCAGGAGGTTGTGTCCTATTGAAGTGGTACCCTCTACGAACCCGGCTATCAGCCTGCCACTGGCCCAGCGACCCTTTGAAAAAGAAAAAAAAACGCTGCCCCAAACCCGCTCTAAACTAAAAAATGCAAATTCAAGATGCCAAAATTGAGGGAAAAGATTGATGAATGTTCCACCTTCATCTTCTTTGCCTTACTTCACGTCAGGACATACGTTTTATAAATGACATGTCCTTACATGTTAAAAGCAATATGCTGCTAAAACATTCCTCAATCTTATCCCCTCACTTTTTGGCTTCTCGATTTGCATTCTCTAACGTAGCCGGGCCACTGCAGGTGAAAGTATAAACAACGGCCTATAGCGACAAAACACTTCCCTAATCACGGACAAAGGCAAAAACATATGCCCTAACATAGAACGAGGCAAATCACTACTAAAACATTCATGAATGTTTCCCCCGTCAATTTTGGTTAACACTGCCCTATAGTGAATGAGCGCCTGTCCTGATCCTGAAAAAGGTGTCATGTCAAAAAGTTTCCAAAAGAGTTAATTGCAAAACCTCTGCGTGGTAGTTTCATGTTTTTACGATACTTTTTAGCTTGCATGACTTTACTGTACTTTCTTGTTCTTCTGAGTACATTTGACGTGTGGTTTACAAATTCTGGAGAAAAATATTCTAAAAAGTTCCGAAAAAAAAGGATCAGAAAAGTCCCCCCCCCCCCCCCGCCACATTGTTTTCGTGCATCCATGGCACATGAAGAAACATTAACATTTAACAGATTTTTTTCCCTACTTATTACTTTATATCCGTTTCGGATTATGTGGTTCACTTTTAACCACAATCTTAGTGTCTCTTGACTGGGAATGGGTTGTTCACTATAGGTTTGTTTTTTTTATTTACAGAATAAGGTGAAAAAGGTTAATGTCCAACACAGTGGTGGCTGTATTTCATTTGTTATTCGAGATTTCGTGCATTCTTAGCTTTTCTTTCTTGTTTCTTGAGTGAATTTGTGCTTGTGGGCTTTACTGATCATGCGAATAGCCTAAACAACAAGAAGTTTCAAAAATTAGATCAATAATCCACATGTTGTTCCGTGCAGTGCCAAAGTGCTTAAGAAAACCAAACACTAACTATAGAAATTTTTCCTAAATGTCTCTATCCATTTACGGATAATGTGTTTCATATATTTTTTAGCTATTTTTGGTTGAACCACTAACATTTATCAATATGGCGCAATAATCAAAGATTTGTGCAACTCAGCCACTCTGTAGCATCATCACAAGTACCCACCCGGTAGCCATCACAACCCCGGTAGCCATCACACCTGGTAAAAAAACCTGCCCAGATCAAAGCCTGGTAACCAGTTCTCATGTTAGCGTCTTCCCTGGTCGCAAAGAGGAGATCCGGAAGCCAAATATAATATTTTGATTTAGTACAAGTAATTTTTGCGGATAATTTTGAAAATGCAAATAAATTGAACTAAAAGTGAGGGCATGGGTTTCGACGGTAACAACTAAAAGAGCAACTATCAATGAGACCGGGTTGTTGCCGTACTGGTCTAAGCAACAATGGAATGAAATGAAATTACCTTTTGAATGAATAAAGGTTCAAGTACGTGGCAGATTAGAATCACACAATCTTCTAACTCTAGGTCAATTTCGCTATTCCATGTTCGTGGTGATACCTAATGTCAAAGAAAACACAACCAAAATCAAACAATCAAACAGAAAAAAGATAAATATGCTTATTTTTTTTGTTGTTTTTAGGTTATTAGGTCGCCAATCTTCGAGAATGTTTATATGTTGAGGGTTTAATAGCTCTTACATGATGAAGCAGTTCCTTTTTTGGCACAGGGCTATCACAACGGCTCACACTCAAACTTGACATTCACCCCAGATACTTATTTTCGTGGTCTAGGCAGTATTGCAGCAGGTAGAACTTATCATCTTCTTTCTCTTCACGTTCGTTTCACCATCTGTGACTAACTTGCCTGGGATCTGTACAGGCCAGGAGCTTGTATCATTGAAGTTGTATACCCCTCTACTACGCCACCTGCTATCAGTCCCCGGCTATTTATAGGGTGAATTTGAATGGCGAGGGCATGTACTTGCTGGCTGTTTCTGACGGGGTGCGGGAATCGTCTGAAATTTGACAACGATCAACACATTTGGCTTGCCAAACTTAAAAAAATATCCAGGCGTTTACGCGCCTAATGTCAACCAGGAAAATAAAATCTGAGTCCCACCATTTCTGATTTTTTGTGGCTAAGCGAGTGCTATGAACGTAATTGATCACTTCTGTCTACACCGGCTAGGTTTCTCGGTGTAGTCCCAGAACCCCGGTGGTGGGGCTTTTATTTCATGTTCTCCTAGGTTCAACGCCATCTATACTACTTTTCTTTTGATTTGTTTTGTCCGGGCGTCACGAAGCAGGTAGAAGGAGATAGGACTGTCACGAATACTCCTGTCTTCCAACTGTAAAGGTGAGATCGCATGTCCTGCTAGAGTAGAATTGTCCCTCTCTCCGTCTTTGCTAGGCGGGACGATTTTGGGGCTTTTCTTTTATTAAGGCTTGAGGCAACCCTTAGTTTCCTTGTGAGGAGACCTTGCACAATGCTACGGAGGTTAGAATCTATCCTACAGATTATGATGCCATATGTGTGGCCGCTACCTCTTTATGTGATCGCATAACGTTGGGTCCGCAGCTTTTGATAAGATGGGGGGTACGAAATGCATATGTAACCGGGCAGACTGACCAGGCTATCTTATTGAAATCCGCTTTGGTGGGCTTGAGTGGTATGAAAAACTTGCTAACGTCCTGCTTGGAAACCCTTATAGCGTATCATCGCTTCATCTATTGCCAGTTCCCTCGCCGCCATTGTATTGTTTGGCGGTCTGTTCCCTCGGGCAAACGTTTCCAGTCATCTGCGATAGCAACATCTTAGCCACCATGTATATTTGCCTCAAACGTTTCCTCTTCAATTGTTCTATCATATCAATTCATTCTAAGGAAGGCCGGGTGGCTGGACCAATAGTCACGGATCTTTCTAAGATTTTATTAGCCCATGATCATAGTAATGAATGCCGAACCAGCGTTATCTCTGCGGCCGCGCGAATGTTTTGTCTTGAATAATATGGGGGGTCATCTTTTTGTACGATCTCTTTAGCTTCATCACGGATACTCCTTCCATTGGTGAACCGCTGATTCAAATTGAACACTACTGACCAGAGAAAGACAATTTTGTAGAAATAACTAAGTGGAGTCATCATGCATGTCTTGTTAATGCAGGACCTAAGGGTTCTTTTGGTTTGAACTCACGAGTAGTGTTTGGGTCATATTTCGCGACCACCCCGTCTTTGATCTGGTGATAGTGGTCGTTTTTTATTTGGAGGGGGGGGGGGAGGTGCCACCCCCGGGTCATTATCTGAGTCTGGTCAACACATACCTTTTTCTTTTTGGGTCGTGGGGCCTTCTGCCTACGGGCCGCAGGCTGCCTAGGGGCGTGGGCCGGCGCGTCCATACTTCATCTTCATCATTTGAAGCTAGTGCCTGGTCATTAGCACGAATTACGTCATCAAGAATGTCTACTAGCTCTGATTATTCATCGCTAGCCAAACTATTATTATGGGCACTGTCACTTTGGGCATGTGTCAACCGGAACTGTTCACGGTCAAATATTTCACTGCTGTCCGTTCGATCTGTGCTCATCCGGAATCGGAAAATATCTAAAACGTGTGGTGAGATTTCCGAAACCTGGAAGTTCTCTAAGAGCACTAGCATTTTCGGCCTTACTAGAGCTATAAGCTGCCTTAGTGTGTTTTCGGTCTAACTACTTTGGCGGCTTTGGGCTTGTGTCTAGCAGGAGACCGTTCGGTATGACTACAAACTCTGTCTTGCCGTGTGGTGATGGCCACTGGCACGTGCTCTACTCGGAGACTTAGCGTCTGACGTGCTCTAACTCAGAGACTGAGCGGACTCCTAGAAATCGGCCTTGCCTGTGTGCTTGGCCATTGGCACGTGCCTACTCGGAGACTGAGCGGTCCTACTAGGAATCGGCCTTGGCTGTGGTGATTGTATCACTGGCACGTAGCTGCTACTACTCGGAGACTTTAGAGCGGTCTGACTTGCTTTTACCAACACTCGGAAGGACCTTAGCAGTCTTAATCTAGGAATAGGCCTTTTTGCCTGTGGTGTCTTGCCATTGCATGTAGCTCTCTCGGAGACTCTGTACCTGGGTGAGGACCTGACTTGACTACTAAGCCTTCGATTCTGTCTTTTTTGGGCTATGCTAAGTCTCCTCACTCTTTTGCTTGAGGACGTTCCCAATCGTCCGTGGAACTGTCCAGTAGCCTGATATCTGAGGCTTCCTAGACGATTGGCTTCCGCAGTGACAGGCTTTTCTGTTTTCTTGGTCCTTTTTTTTTTTTTCTTTTTCTTCACAACCTTTGGCGATGCACGGGTGGCGATTCAGCTGTGCTGCAGCATCGCAGCTGCCGCTGGCGGCCTGCTTTTCAGCTAGGTCGGGTGACTTCCACGTTTTAAGCCGTTTTTTGTTTGGGCCTCTTGGGAGTTTCAGTATCATTAATCAGCCGATACACAATTATCATGTCTATTTGGACTTTAGAGTGGGATTGTGATTCTTGTTGGCCATTACTAGCGGGGCTATATCCATATTGCTACATTGATTGAAAAAACCTCTCCTTCCCGAGTGGTCCACGGTCGTCTTGTAATAAACGGAGTCCCCTATCAGTCATATTCGCTTACTAATCAACCAACCCTGAAAAATAAAAAATATCATAAGGTATGAATTTGAAATCCATTTTTTTTAAACCTAAAACCACGAAAGCACGCGAAACAACCGGCTATTAGACCGGTTGGTCACCAAAACTAAAAAGTATACTAAAATTTTGAGACCAAACAAGAAAATCGCACGAACCTACATACTAAGAAAAATGTCCAAAAGTCTAATGTTTGGTTTCTCTGGATATTGGCTCCATGATAGTGTGGATACCCTTTGCCAGATCTTTTTTTTTTCCTTTTTGACAGGGGGCCATAGCTCCCTCACACCGACCCGACAGTGGTGCTCGCAGTTTACACTCGCCGGAGACTCGAGTATGCAACAGTAGCACTCCTGGAATTACATGTACCAGTGGCATACTCACCACGAGTATGAAACCCCCCCTTGGGGGGAAAAAAAAAACACTGTTAGCCGGTTCATCCTAAATTCATCCGGCATCATCAAGGGTCCGTGTTCTACACCCCGTAAAAGGCGGGGAACCATACGTCGTATCGCCAGCTTTTGAGCCCACGGTTCATTCGGGCCAGTGTTTTGTGACAATACTCGTGGGTATAACTCGCTCTTACCGAACGTAACCCTAAAATCATCGCAAAAAACCATGGACCGGATGACCGCGTGCCGGGTCAGAAGCCTCGGCGATATCGAGTATGGTTCCCCGCCTTTTACGCGTGTTGACCTCTCTCTTACCGGAACGCTATCGTATTTGTCGGCAAAAACACCATGACCGGATACCGGAGTGTGCCTCAGAAGCTCGGCGATACCGTTTATGTTTTCTCCCTTCCCCGCTTTTACTCGGTTTGAACTCTCTCTTATTACCGGAACCCTATCGTATTTGTCCGCAAAAACCATGACCGGGATGACCGCTGCGCCAAAGTCATAAGCTCGGCGGATACCGAGTATGTTTCCTCCTTCCCCGGCCTTTTCCGTGGGTTTTGAACTCGTCTCTTACCGGAACCCTACCTATCGTATTTTGGGTCGCAAAAAAACCCTGGCCGGGATAAACCCGGCCTCAGAATCCTCGGCGATACCGATTATGGTTTCCCCGCCTTTTACGCGGGTTTGAACTCTTCTCTTACCGCAACCCTAGCGTATTTGTCGGCAAACCGATGGCCCGGATGACCACTGGGGGGAGAAGTAGAGAACCGCTTGTGTCTCCCCTGTTAAACTGCGAAGGCAATGCGGAACTAATCTTCTACAACTCCAAAACTGTTTTTCCATAACTCATTTCTTAAGTATATCCTATCCCAAACAAAATGAATAGACCTCAGCGCAGGCCCTTTCTAAGTCGCCTTGACTATAGCGTCGTTGAATGTGGAGGGTTTTCCATTTGCAAAAAGTACCATCTTGCGGATTTGTTTACATCTCCATTGCGATGTCCTATGGTCTGCAGGAACCCACAAGGAATCAATAACCACCGCCCAAACCAACCAGGAATGGTCCTTGCCACAGAGACCTCAAGCGACACACGGAAGTGCTATTTTGTGAGAACAGGTACCGAAGTAGTAGCAACCTCAATGTCTGAGGATAACACGCATCAAATTCCTCACCATTGAGCTTAGCTCTGTCATAGTTACATCTGTCCCCAAACTCCATCAGTACACTCGAGCACCCTCAACAACTCAAAACCCTGAATCCACCAACCTCATTCTTCATTGGCGCTTCAACACAGCCCATAGTACCAATGGGGGCTACAATGCAACTAACAAAGACGGACAAGCTTCGAAGAATGGATACAGTCAACACCTACGTCCCCTCACGACCTAGCTGTTAGCCGCCATAATTTCATAGTGCCCGTGGAAGAGAGGTTACAACCCTGATCTATTGTTAGTAAAAACACCTGTGTAGCAAGATTTTTCTGGATCCTGTCCCACAAACCCCAGGGTCGCCATTCTACCACAGGCGGAAAAAAAACGTGGTTTTTTTCCGGCTGTTTTTTCACTTGGAAGAAAACGGGTTTCTTTCTTCTTTCAGTTTCTTCTTCCACTGAAAGCGAAGAACCTAAAAAGTTCATTTACATATTTTCTATTTAAGCAAATGACTTCAGTTTTTGTTTATATTATACAGGAATGAATTAGTGAAATAATTCAAAATAAACCATTCAGGGACCCCCCCTACCTACCCCATTGCAATTGCATAATTAAACTCAAATTTATTCACAGGCCTAAAAAATTAAAAATAAAAAAAATTACTGGAAGAAAAATGATCATCCACTGTATCCAACAAAACCATCAGAGACCAAGCAGAGTCTCCTTGAAAGACTTTAAACATCTGTCAAATAATGTTATAGTCTCCCTACCCCAGGTTCTCCCACTAAGCATTACAACAAAGAACACTTATTGCAGGCAATCAATTTGATGCGTGTACCCACCCTCCTCACGGTCGCCAAATATCGACGCCCGACTCGAAGTCGAAGCTTCAGGTCAATATATTTCTTGCTATAGTGAAGTCCTGGCGTTTCTTTTATTCATTGGTGAAGCTTTACCTATAAGGTTTTTTGAAAGGGGTGAAGCTTTTAATTGTGATTTGTGATTCCTGGTGATAAGACTTCGAATCCATTACCGTCGGTCGCGTCGAAAACCCTGTCGAAATCGTGCATTTGCTCACAAATCCTCACAAATCCTCACAAAGCAACTCATAGAACACCGCCCGTCCGCGGATCACCGACACAGAGAAGTCGGCAAGCACTGCACTTATGAAATAATAACAAATTTGGGTGTAGTTCTTGTTATCAAAATCAATAATTGTTTGCGAGCACGGGGGTACCACTTACTATTAGGAACGCCACAACGGACGGCATATAGCCGTTAAAAGGTCAATTTTTAAGGGTTCCGAACTTTGGTGAGCGGCATGAGCCACTGTGGGGTATGATGAACGATATTTTTTTTTTCGCGGCGGTTTTCATTAGCAATTTAATTGATTAATTATGACTAACACAAGCTAGGCCATTATCTCCCACAGACCTGCAGAATAAGTCTTAACTATGTTATACTTTGTTTATACATATACAAATTTTCAATCGGCATCGGCTTTCTACAAAGAGAGAGTCGATATAAGGCAATTAGTCATGATCCATGCGTCGAATTCCACAGAATTTTCCCAATGTTTTACATTTTTCAAGTACATGCGAATGTCCATCTTATCAAAAATGAATGACTAATTTTTCATCATGAATGAGATAAAATTATTGGTATATGTCATCTTCTGTTAGGATTTATCGATGGCAATGACCGCACTTTTAGAAAATGCAGTTTGAAAACGCGTTGTCAAAAGGATGGTGACAATCAACTATAGACTCACCATCCATAGAGTTGATCTATCGCACCTCTACCAAACCTGCCTTGTTAGACATAGTTTAGCAAGCCGCTTTCAAGTAATACAAGTTTACGGGATCGAGTCCGGATAGGGGATACTTTCTTTTCTTTTCAACACCTCTGTGCCCGGCCACAGCTCCCGGAAAAGATTAAAATATTCAAGTTATACGCTTATTAACTACAATTTGTTTTTTTTCCTGATCTTCATTTGGGTGGGCTTGAGGAGTAGGCGGATTTTGTGTGGGGCTTTTCTCTTTCCAAAGCAGGTTACGACACTGTAGACTGAGCACCAGGTTTATTCTATCATGTAACATCGTACGAAATAATCATATGCACATGAATAAGTTGAATGGTGTTAGGCGTAATTGAGTTCTGTCATCAACGTCTTACACAAAGGTTACACTAATTTACCAACCTCATTCAGTCATCATTACTTTTTATCTTTTTCTTATCTTTTATAGTGCTTTTCTTTCTGTAAAACGATGCAGTTTTCCAATAAAATTTATACAACTCAACATAACTATTTTTTTCCTTCTGAAATGTTCCAAGAGACACAATATACTCGATTTTCTCCTATCGTCAACAACATTTCTTGACGAGGTTCGTATCTACTTGCGTCATGCTTGCGTGTCCTTGCACCATTCAAACCCCATATTCAGATGAAAACAACAACATGCGAATGGCCGTCTTAAACAGGCCATAATTCACGATTTTTTCAGACAAACTACTTTACAACCAAAACATCAAGATCTACCTGCGTAGCATGTTTTCGTTGATGGCGAATTTTCATGGGCCTAATATTTTTTTTTAAGTTCGTGACTCTGACTTTTGCCCATTTGGTAACGTATTTTTCGGCATGTTTAGCTTTATTTTCTCACATTGAAAAGGCAACATTTCTACCAATTCTACTGGAAAATCAAATTTATATAGTTCTATGCGTGGTGTTACATAAATTAAACTCGCAAATTTAAATCATTTCGATATTAAATTTTCTTAGAGTACTCGCACTCCCAAATCTGAGCGCTTTGGATTTAAAAATTTTGTGACGCATATTGGGGGTCACGTCCTGTAAAAAACGGAAGTAATGCCCTGGCGTTCCTACTGTTACCACGCTGCATAAACAGGTTTGAAGTGGTATACCTATAAATTGGGTTGTTGAAAGAGTAAATGATAATCTTTAGGAAATCCGGATCATGACGGATCAACGTTTAGCTTTATTGCTCCTCACTGTTTGTACAACTTACTTCAAACCACTCGATGTGATAAATAATTGGACTTGCTATCAGCTGATTGCCGGAAATAACCATTGGCTGTAACGTGAATGGAGTTTCTCATTTTATTCCAAGGGAATGAAAAAGAAGACGTAAATAATTTAAATCACATAGACCTATTAAAATAATAACAAACCTGTGATGGAACTATAGGGTAAGAGGCCCCTACTCTCAATAAGATGAAAAATAAATAACAAATGCCCGTCTCAAGCCAGAAAAACACATTAATAAATTAAAACCACCGGTTAAATTTTAAAGTATCAAGGACCATCCCCTTCCATCACATCGCCTTAGTCGGTGGCAAACACAAAGCAAAGGAAAAGCAAAAAGAGATAACCGGGTGAAAATACATAAACAAACAAATTGGAACATGGAATAAGAGAGTCGATTTTGATTGCGGTTGAAATGATAACCTATATTCCCTATCAGCAAAGAGCGGTGCAATTAGAGTACCATTGGAAATATTTTCCACCCCATGTTAACAAAATCCGACTCGCGAACTGAATGAAAGACGTAAACAAACCACATGGGCGTAATGGCCGTCATAGTCGACTGTTCCCACTTCGTCGGTCAAGGGTTTTCCACCACCACGTGCCCTTTTGAGCTGCGCTATTTTTTTCTTCCTCGCTACTGTTCTTCCAGATTTAACTCCTTACTAAAAATTTATGATTATTATTTATTCTTCGTATATTTTAGGTTATTTTTTCGGTTTTACAACATTAATATTTGCGTACACTACATTGGTGTTATTAATATTTCGTTTCGTACACTGATTGATCCTGAACGAGCTTGTTGTGAAAACCTGCTCGGAGCTTGATGTAAAAACTGTCAATCAATCATCGAGCGTAATATGCTTTAACTGTGTGGCCCTCTACGACCACTTGATCGTCTTGTTTGCCGATGATCCTGGAAGAATCCCCTTCTTATTGATCCGATTGTGTGGTTTAAGCTTCAAAATTATGAATATTCGGAAGTTTTATGGCGACAGCATTTAATTATTTTTTCCCCCAGGCTAAATTCAGTGTCAAATGTTGAGTTTCAACCAGAGAAGTGGTATTTGAAAACGATGAATTACTGAATCAACTTGGCAACAACCCTGACGAAATAAACGTCTTCGGGACAAATAAAAAAAAACGGCTTCGGGAAAAGCATAATTGAATCAACCCCACCTTAATAGTAGGAGGGCCTCGTAAGGATAACATACCACGTTTCACAGCACATCAAAGGTAAATCTTGGTCATTAGCTCATCATTTTTATGAACCAAGGAATTAATCAAAGCTACTTTATTTTTTCAGCGAAATAGTTAAAAGCAAATAAAAAGTAAATTTTATTTCAAACGTCAGGACATCCGAGTACCACACGCCCGGGAGATTACCGGATAGGCAATTCATTATGTTCTATTCTATCGTGAACGGCGATACTGTCCACACTTACACTTAGTAAAACCTTTCCATAAAAATATTATTTATATGCTTGCAAATAATCTAAATTAAAACAAATATTATTCAGCATTGTTTGTGAATAATGTTTTTGTTATATATACCTATACTTCAAGCCTATGTAGAATATACTTTGCCAAAAGAAGAATACCAATTCAATTGAACTATCATAATTCTTTAATGTGTGCCTCTTGCACATACACATATATACATAACACATATATCCCACCTACCCCACATACATCACCACATACATATCCCTACATACAAACATACATGCGTCGCCCACCCCAACCCACCACCCACCCACCCACACATGCAAACGGGGGGCAAAAATATCTTTTGGATGTAATTTTCACATCTTGTCTCTTGGAAATCAGCACAACACCCACACCTACCCACACCCACATATATACATACCACACTCCCAAACACGCTCGCACCCACACTCACAATGCAAACGCACAAAATCGTTAGATGTAGTTTTCACTCTTGGAATTTGGATTTCACTCTTGGAAATTTGCCCCCAAAGTGAAATCACTCTTGGAAAAATCCCTTAACAAGCTTATGTAAATAACCACCTCCAAAACATGTTTTTTTTTTACATTTGTAAGGCGTTAACAATGTAGTAAAAGCCATGTAATTTGTACCCAACATAAATTTACAATCCATGGGCTATTGGACCAAAATGAATGACAACCTGCAACATGATCTTTTTAGTGTAAGCATTATGTTATAAACACAACACCAGTCAAACTAAGCAATGCAAACCTGGAACTTGTCCTGGAACAAGGAACATTTTAACAAAGATAGTGTTTTTTTTTAACAGTTAACACAGTAACAAGAGTTAGTGTAGTTAAAACAGGTTTTGTACACTACATAATTTATATCATTTAGTTTTTTATTGTATACAACAAAAATGTAATCTGAATGGAACAGTGGATTAAACAAAATAAATAATAATGTTGCTTGATCTTGAAACCTGAATTGACTTGTAATTTGTTTTTGTACCAGTGTGGAATTCAGGATTTGATCATAATTTAGTCCATTGGTCTTGTAATAAATAACAGTGGTGAAGTATGATTGTTAAAGAGCCGAAGCTTGAAATACCTCAAAAGCTAATATTGAGTGCAACAGTGGTGAGCTTAAACTATGCCATGGCAAGTATATGAAACGTCGTGAAGCTTGAACTATAGTAGTTTCCAAGTATGGTGCAAACAGGTGGTACTGAAGCTTCATATCTGCTGCCAAAATTGACAAAATTGAAGCGTCACCATTTAGAAATAAATCAAAGGGTGAAGCTGGACTACAAATTTGCAGATATAGTTATACCGTGACTTTGTTTTTTGTAAAGCAATGAAGTATTGGTGAAATCCCCTGACGTGATAAAGAATTTGGCCCAGGTGAAAAGAAAACGGTGGATGACGTGCGGAGGGTGGGTCCACGCTTAAAAGTGACGCCTGCATAAAAAAAATCAAAAACTTAAAAAATACAAATTTAAAAATTAAACAAGTGGCCATACAGATTTTACAGCTTTCATTGTTTGCATCTACAATTCAACTGTGATAGTATAAATTTGCACATGGAAAGACTTTGGAAAATAAGTTGCATTATCATCTGTATAATTTGATAGCAAGTCAAAACAAATTGGTGAAAAATTTTACTATAATTTTTGCAAGGTAATACTAACATGCTATAAACTTGGTAAATTAATATTGAAAAAAAAAACAGATTTAAATTTAAAGTAACTAAATAAGCCTTGATGCATTTGAAGTGCAAAGCAAATGAATAATGTTGACATTTATAATGTATTATAATAATTTCTTTATTTCTTCCAGTTTCTTCTATCTTCTTCCGGAAGAAACATGGAATAACACCTTTTTCCATTTTCTTTTCGCATTCTTCCGGACGAATAGGTTTCTTCCAGAAGTTTCCGAACCCTTGCCACAAACTCAACATCGCCAATCGGTATCCAAGTCATCAATGCTGCAGTAACCAAACAAAGTGGGCCTTTAAGCGTCGCTTTAACTACGGGAAAACAGACTGGCAAGATTTCACTGATGATCTGGATCATAACGTGAAGAGGATTGTCCAAAACCTCTTAACTACTATGACAAATTTGCCCACAGTGCAACAAGCCTGGCACGGAGATTATACCCAGTAGCGGCTGTGGACAACGGAATATATACGAGGCCTTTCCAAGTAATGTGCTAGATGATATCAAGAGAATATCACCCACTGTTTGAAGCAATCCTTTTCGCTTTTTCGGCTGAAACACTGCTAAAGGTGAGGAAGTTTTCGGAGAGGATCCTCCCAGGAAAAGGATCAAAACCGGCACCACACTTAAGTGATCCACCACTATATTACCCCATAACAGCAAGAAAACGTGGTCTACCATCCGAAACCTCCGAGGGGATCCAACAGCACCCATCCACAGCAGCCAATTGTCACAACATCCAACCAGTTGCCCACCAACTTCTTTTAAATGGCAAGTGCAGCATCAAGCCCAAGAGATCCAACTAGACCATAAGCGGTATAGGTGACCCTGGTTTCACTCACCCCTTCAATGTACTAATTGGAATCCGGTCTTGCTAAACTTCAACCGGAAAAAGCATAGGCCTTGACAAACACCTCTACTGATGCAACTAAAAAATCTTGCCCATGTAGAAAGTGAATGGACTTCTTGAGCTCTACAATTGCTGCCTTATTTCCCACAGGTTCCCAAAGATCGGAGGAAAAGCACATGTTTCTGGCACTCCTAAAGCAAGGGAAAGATCCTCCAATCCCAAGAGCTACAGACCTATAATCACTCTTAATCCATACCTACAGCTCTTATAGAACGCCTCCATGCCTCAATCGTATCGCACCTGTGATAGACGAACACCTCATACCAAACAGCAGGTTTCCGCCAGGCCACAATACAACAAGCCAGTACTAACCTAACTCAACACATTGAGGATGTTTTTCCGAGAAGGGTATGGTAACCGGATCTGTGATCGTCGACCTATCAACAGCATACGACACTGTTAATCAAAGATGCTTACTCAAAACTCCAATCATGGGCTGAATGGCTATGCCTCAACGATTGAGAACCATAACTGGCCGATCTAAGGTTTCCTCGCAGAAGTTGGGCTATCTGGAAGCATATCAGGATACTACTGTGGGGGGAGGGTTGTTGTGGAACAGCACTACAGAAAATGGAACCCTCTTTGTTGTCTGCCCACTGCTGGAGCAACATGCACAAACAAGACCTTGCGGAATTCAGTGAAGCAGCCAGACGTTGTACCCCTCTCTGGCTGGATCATATTTTAAACCAAGGTTTTGCGACACGATAAGATAACCCGGGCTCAAAATTCCGGTTTTGCCCGCTCTGTAGGCGGTTTAGAACTCTCCCTCTCTTACCTATTGCTGAACATTTTCCTCCTCCACTCTCCTTGGACATGCCCCATATGATGCCTTAACAAAACAGCTCATCGACCTGGTCCGATGGGCCGTTGTTCAGGGGTGTAAAATCTACCTTAAACCTCTCTCCTTTTTCTCCACGGACAAAAGCGATCTGAACATCGCTCAAAAGCACTCGCGCTTTTATTCGTGCGCTCTCCTCAAAAACCATTATGACTACTTTCGCCTTCCTTTTTTTTCTCTCCTCAACATCACCCCTCTTACGTTCTGATCCCGACCAGGCTCCAGCCTCTACAGTCCGGCTTTTTGTGACCTCTGCTGCGCATGCTACATTTTTGTACACACCCAAATGTAACGCTACCCGAAAGCGTCCCTAGAATAAATCCAGAGTTTCGCATATGGCACCTGTCCATTTGTAGCTCGCTCTCCAGCGTAGAGCCGCCCTCGGTAAAATCACCCACAGTGGGACCACCGGGGCCGCTGGCTAAAAAAATGTTGGCGCAATAACTATCCTCGTCCTCATCCTGTGGAAAACTCAGCCCTTGGCCTGCCTTGCTTCCAACCAAAAATCTTCCGCCACGTTGAGCAGGGCTTTTAATGGGGGCAGAGAGGGTAGTGTGTCTTGCGCCAACATTTTTGTATTTAGCCGACGGACCATGCCGTCAGGGTTCGCCGTCGGCGTTGTGTACAGTTTTTTCAAGCTTAAAATGACGTATTTTAGCAATAAACACATGATGATTGATTAGATTTCAAATCTAGGTAGTCATTTCATGAAATGATTTTAAAAAAATAAACTACTACTGTTGTTATTTTTTGTTTATTGCAATTAAACATATGAATGGAAGCATGTTCAGTTAGTTGTTGGTTTGATCCATTATTCCAATGGGGACGAGGATTGTTATTGTAAAACTGAACAAGGAAAGAAACACAAAAAGACGCTAATATACGATTGGCGAGCAGTGTCGGGCCATGCAATTATGATTGGACATGCTTGGGGACTATTTGTATAATTTACGACTCATTTTAAGCGGGTCTGGAGGGAATATACGGTAACGGCGCCCCTTTTTGTGATCGACATGATCGATTGATTGATTCAATTTCTGTAACTTGGATTATAATTATATGGTTGTCTTCCAGGACCCTTTGTTTAGGGCGTTAATTTACGTGGATTCGGGTGAATTTCAGCGCTTTTTTGGCGCGGAAAAATCAAATTTATCAGTGCGAGAAAAAACGCGAATTAGCCGAAAATTGCGCTTGCAGTTGGTTTCTAAATGCGATCCCCCGGACCCTTAAATATCAGATTTGAGGTAACAATTAATCAATACTTCTTTACAGTGGAATTAAAATTACTTGGACAGGAGCTCCGCACACCTCATGTAAGACGCAGCAAGCTACAAAATGGGGCGAGTTGGTACCTCCTGGCTCACGGTAGTCCACGATCGTGGTTTGCGATTTGTCAAAAAAAATTATTATTCAACTGAGGTTTTGACTTAATTTACTGTTGTAAATATAATAAAAGTCTGTAAATAATATAAGGGGATATGGGGATTTTGCAATGGAGAATACGGTGATGTATTTTGAAGAAGGAATCTTTGCTGGGTTGTCGCAATATTGTGAACCCCGCTGAAAGCTAAATGGAAAAATCGCCACATCTTACTTGGAAGAATCGAGTAATCAAATACAATATCCCATAATACATTATGTCAAATTGTCCAAATTAATGTGGTATAGTTTTAAAAGCTTGTAATCGGATCCGTACATGATGCAGTCTTAAAATACCTCATCTACTGCATTATGGGATATATGGTGAATCGATCACATGATTAATCTACAAAGATTATCACCTTAATTTGTGAACCAGGTGTGAAAGAATCGAGTAATCACTAATATCCCCATAAATTGTGTTAAGTATCCAAATGACATTGGTAAAGGGGTGTAATTCTTAATTTTCTTCTTACGGGCCCCGTCGGGCCAGTGAACTAGGAAACTACTGGCCCTGCAGTGAAATCACTGGCCCCAACCATGTTCCATGCTATGGTCATGAATTGCTTGATTACGCCAAACCTATTGATTTTGGCCTAAATGCAAAATAGCAAGGGCCCTATATTTGAGCTCAGTCCTGCGGGTTGCAGTGTGTGGCGGCGCAAAAGCACCAAACTTGGGGCTTGAGAAACCTGATTGTTGAAATAAGTAAATGTGGTCTTCGAAATAGCTTTTGGTTGTTTTTTTTTTTTCAATATATGACTTGTTACTTGTATTTTAGCTCAAATTAGAAGTTGTGGAGATGATGAACTGGCAAAATTTCCCCATGGAACTAAAATTGTGAGTTTTGTTGGCAAAGGGGGGAGTTTCAAGAACTGCAAAGAGGCGCGAAATGGGAGTATTTGAACGGGAGTACATACTGTACCGCCATTTCAGATTCGTGCCCGCACATCTGCCTCCCCGGGGGCCTCAGTAAATTGTATGTTTTGCTAACTTTTTTACACTCACATTTTTCAATCACCTAGATTTGTAGTTTCGACACAGTACAAAAATCTAATTGATAAATAAATGTAGGACAAAAATTACTAATCAGGTTCTTGTACAAAACTAATTATTTGCCTCAGTCGTTCAGTTGGTCACTTTGGGAGATAGCGGGGAGATAACCTATTGGGTCCAGTGTTTTTCAAACTCGCCCTTTTGCATCTTTTTATTACTAGGGACCGTCTCTCTAATTCTGTTCTTGTAGGGCCCGGGCCACTGCACTTGGGTAAGAAATGCTCATTTCTGCTGAATTCTGCAGTTAAAATGCCGCGAAGCAGCGTGATATGCAGGCTGTTATGAAATTATGTCGTAATGTGAAATCATACTTTTCGTGAACAGCACTCATACACGTAGCTTAGGGACCTACACTGGCCCTCGCTCCTATGCACATAAATGCTATGATTGACAGAGGGACTAACAGACCTGTCTGTGTTAGAGAAGTTGTGCCAGTGGGAGGCAGCACTGAATTATATAGTGACTGATGATCTTTGAGAAAGCGAAAATGCATGAAAATATTAATTAAATAAAATGCCTGAGCATTTTGAGGATAATTCACATGGAGGTCGAACTGGAATTTATTACAAGATCTACCCACTTACATTTCTGAAAATTTAAATGGCCCGATGGGCCAGCTCAGTTGAATTCTTACTGGCCCGACATGAATTTCACTGGCCGCGGGCCAGTTGGCCAGTGCTAAATCGAGCCCTGATTGGTAACAGTGGGAGACGCAATCTGATACCTTATCTACTGTATTGTGGGATTATGGTGAAATGCATTTAAATTTTAAATCCTTTTCATCTCCAATATATGGGCACTTAAAGCACTCAAAAGGGTTTTTGTGCTATGTTGTTTATTGCCCGATCTAATTGACATTGTTTAGGCCTATATGCTAATAGAAAATA
Source organism: Ophioderma brevispina (assembly GCA_023653785.1). Lineage (NCBI taxonomy): Eukaryota > Metazoa > Echinodermata > Ophiuroidea > Amphilepidida > Ophiodermatidae > Ophioderma > Ophioderma brevispina. The sequence goes on along the minus strand of JAMKCH010006409.1, from coordinate 75,530 downwards.
GAAAATAATAGAAAAAAAATAATAATTTGCTTTTGCTGTGGACAAAGTTAGTTTTAACCAAGAAAATGTTGTAAAGAGAAAAAATCAGCCCAATTTGATCATGAGGTATTTGGATGACCATGTATGTGTAGATTGAAAATTGTGAGCTGAGAATTACAAAGCTATAACTGACATTTTGGTCATTTTGAGATATGTGCCTTTTAAGTTCACAAAAACATTTTGTTTTGAGTCAGTAAAATATCAAATTCCCATACGTGTGTTGCGAATTGGGTTGTATGTGTCTGTTTGTGTGTGTAAATGAATGTGAGATTTGAATAAACTCCTTCATATTTGAAATCTCCTTAGGGTTTCCAATGTCGATAATAACAAATTGCATCATCTTTGGTGCAAAAGATGACCCCCAAAACTAATATACACAAATTTCTATTCAGGCGATCCCCGATGACGTCATACCACTGACGTCACCGGCGATCCCATCATGCTCGTCCTCTTTTCCCTTTGGGGCTATACCTGACTGGTGGTGAGATGTATCTGTTAGCTCCCGATTCGAGTAGAAATTCACAAGGTTTGGCTGGTATTTGTTCAGCCAGGACTAGGGTGAAAACTCTAAGTTTACCGTTAATTACGTACTGAGTCTGTTTTTAGGTATTTTTGGCTCACGATCTTGGCGAATTCTGGCCAAATTCGCCGAGACCGCAGGTTCCAGATTTGGACTGCCAAATTCGGAACCCAGTAAATTTTCCCAATACAACTATTAAACTACTTTGAGTCAATTTGATTGGTTCAGTGGTGTACACACTCTCATTATTTTTGTGGTGTTACTGTTCGCTGTTTGGGCGGCATTAATACAGCTCTCCTTGGCGAGAGAGGCCGCCCCTGTAGTAACACTGGCCTTTTTATCCAGTTTTTAAATATATATTATATTATATTATAGAATGGGAGGACCTTATATGCATGATTCTAGCAGAATCTATGACGAAGCGAAACTCAATTCAATGCACGCGAGGATCAAGTAAATGATACAACCCAAGAATTAACTTGGTAAATATTATAAAGAAGCTCGAAGAAACTGGCGAGCACAGAACTAAATAAAGACGAAAAATACACGGTCTCGAACCCGGAACCTCTCGCTTTCTAGGCGTATGAAATACCACTGGGTCACAGAGGACTGTGTTAATGTGGATAGCAGTGAACAAGCGCTAATGTATTTCAGTCTTTATTTCAGAGTTTCAAGCGGCGTATAATATAATTACGGCTTCGCGCGGGCAACCGCTAGCTGATTTGAATGGGAGCGGTCACTAAACGGGTTGATCACTCTTCACATGTACACAAAACTTAAAGAGACATTACTGTATTTTCTCCAAGCCTCATTTATTTGCCTTTATATGCCTTAAATGTGTTGTTATGTCGAGAGCTGTCAAGATTTAGGCCCCCTATCTCAACATGAGCTATGAAGCCAGGTGAACATTTAATACTTTTTGAAAACATTTTTAGCTTTATTTTTTTAATGATCAAAAAATTCATTTGCATAACAAATTTTTAATTTGTCAAATAAGACCCTTTTCGTGACAAATTAATGTTTTCAGTGCATAGATAAAGATGAAAATATCATTCAAACATAACTTTTTTTTTTTTTTTTTTTTTGTAAAAGAAGTTCGCATCTCCTGATTATAGATGCACTTTGGGGAACCTTCATATGATAATGAGGTCAAAGGTCACATACAGGGTCAACATTCATATAAGGTCAAGATGTAAAATATGCTGAAAACAAATTGGCTTCATTCGGGAAGTAAAAGTGCAATTGCTTCAGAACTTGGATCATAGATGCCCCTTGGCAATGTTCATATGATGCGATCAAGGGTCACTTGCAAAGTTCAAAGGTCATATGAGGTCAAGTTATAAAATGGGCTGAAAGCATCAAATTGGCATCATATGAAAAGTTAAAGTTCAATTGCAACAACCTGGGCCATATGCAACATGGGAACATTCATATGATAAGAAGGGCAAGGGTCACTTGCAGAGGTCAAAGATCATCTGAGGTCAAGTTATAAAATAGGATTGAAGGATAGGTGGTTCACGAAAGCAGGCAACACGTGTGGTTTGAGAACCAATTGTATGGTCACATTATTCATCATTATAGTATACTAGCGGTTGCCCGCGCTTTGCGCGGGCAACCGCTAGCTGATTTGAATGGGAGCGGTCACTAAACGGGTTGATCACTCTTCACATGTACACAAAACTTAAAGAGACATTACTGTATTTTCTCCAAGCCTCATTTATTTGCCTTTATATGCCTTAAATGTGTTGTTATGTCGAGAGCTGTCAAGATTTAGGCCCCCTATCTCAACATGAGCTATGAAGCCAGGTGAACATTTAATACTTTTTGAAAACATTTTTAGCTTTATTTTTTTAATGATCAAAAAATTCATTTGCATAACAAATTTTTAATTTGTCAAATAAGACCCTTTTCGTGACAAATTAATGTTTTCAGTGCATAGATAAAGATGAAAATATCATTCAAACATAACGCACAATGGTTGAAACACCTTTTGAACGGGCTTTTGAATGACCCATAAAAGTATATTATGTCTATGATAAACCTAGTTTTAAATTGCCGCTTTTAACAACTTCACTTGTATAATAGGTCATGACTGTAATCGATTTTTATTTTTCTTATTTAATGTGACAAAAATATTTCACTTTTTTTACCCATTTTGGCCCTTTCGTGAGCCAGTGTGGCAGGAGATATAGTCCTCCGGGCTCACAGTCCCCCCCCTCTCCCCCGGGCAGAAGAAAAATGACGGATTTTTGGCAAAAAACAGCGATTTGGGGCCAAAAATCACCAAATTTTGGTAAATATCAGCGATTTCGGGCCAACATTTATTAAAAATCTCAAACTTTTTAAATTACGGCCGCTTGAAACTCTGAAATAAAGACTGAAATACATTAGCGCTCGTTCACTGCTATCCACATTAACAGAGTCCTCTGTGACCCAGTGGTATTTCTCACGCCTAGAAAGCGAGAGGTTCCGGGTTCGAGACCGTGTATTTTTCGTCTTTATTTAGTACTGTGCTCGCCAGTTTCTTCGAGCTTCTATATAATAGTTTTTAAATATACTACAAATAAAACTCCATTACTCGCTGTTGTATTTATTATTTAAACTGGGTAGTCTTCATTAGACTTTAATCAGTGTTCAGGGTCATAGTTTCTAACTCTCAATTCTTTTGTGCTTACAGATTTGCGTCTTAGACAAGCTAATCCGTTGAGTGTCCAGACCATTTCTTTAGGAATTTTCTTTATTCAGTTAAATCGATTTATTCCTTTGTGAGGCATCTTTTGAATTTTAGTTAACGTGATCCAGCCGGCCCATTGTGCAAGCGTTTCAGTAGGCTAGTCATGATAAATTCCTCCAAGGTCCTTCTGAAGCCAGGTCGTTACCCCAGTTAATCGCCCTCTTCTTTGTTTCGCCTTGTCGTAATACTTCTTTTGTCCTTCTTGTGAAGGACGGTCTTTGTTGTTCTTTCACTGTCCTTCGAGAAGGACAATTAATTGAGTTACTTTGTGTATCGTGCATGCTTACCGCTTTCTTTTGACCAAGCACTGCTCTGTGCGGGGATGCCGCTCGGTTTGTTTCGAGTGGGACCCATCCGACTTGCTGGCGCCATCGTGAGTGTACTAAGGAGTCCCCTTGCCTGTCCTACTGTGTGGGATTAGCATAGCAGGGATTCACTGGGACATGATCGAAGGCGAGCGGGAATTCTCCCTAGGAGTTCCCGTTAGCAAGTTGTCACGGCACATGGCTACGTATGTGAAGGCGGCGGTTTGTGGTGCTCCCCCGAGCACTGCAGGGGCTTCGGTCCCGGAGGTGGCTGCAACCAACACCTCCGCGGCGGTTTCGGCTGCTAGCGCTCCTACTGGAGATCGCCCTCTGGGCTTGAACCCCGCTGTGGGAGCGCACTCGGAGCTGCCTCAGTCCCAGCCGTATGGGACAGAGGTGGCTTCGTGCCTGGCTACGCCTCGCCCTCTGGGGTTTGAAGCTCACCGGGCTGAGGCTGGTGCTTCCCTTTCGGGGGAGGTGCTGCCTCAGGAACCAGGTAGCTTTGGGTCCGGCTGAGCCTCCCCATTCGGGGCGGGTGGCTCGCTGAGGCTGGCGCTCTCCCTTCGGGGATGATGCCTCCTCCGGTGCAGGCAACTGCACCTGGCGATGCTGCGGGCAGTGCTCGTCCGCTGGCCTCCAGGGCTGGCTTGGGCTTCAGCACTGGTCCGGCGTCGGTCATCCGCGACTCTCTGCGGGGAGTTGCGGTGGCACCAACCCTGTCTGGTTCCGGGGCTATCCCCGTGGCGGGGGCACTTGCCGCCTCTGCTGCGGGCTGGGCTCCGGTGCAGGCGGGGGCCGTTGCTCCCATGCTTGTGGGGTTGGTACCGGGACTGACGCTAGGTGCGGTACCTGCCATCACCTCCGTGTCTCGGGCCGTGGTCACCAAGTCTTGCTGGGCGCCTACTTCTGTGACTTTGACCCTGCCTGCAGCCGGGACCTCGTCCACTGGGATGGGGTCTCAGCTTGCGGGCTTGGGTCTTGGGGCGATGGGCTTCGGTGCTGCTGTGCCTCGGCCTTCGCTTGCTGGTCACCTGTGGGGACAAGGGGGGCAGGCATGATCCCTGTGGGGAGTCATGGCTTGTATCCGGGATCCAACACGGGGCAGGCAGCTGCGCACGGGCAGCCGCTGGCTCAGGGTTGGATTCGGGGTGCGAGCTCCAGCTTCTACGGGCCACTGCCTCCGCCAGGCTTTGGGTACCCACTCGACCCGGGGTATGCTAGGGGTGTTGCACCTCAGGCGTATCCCCCCACATTGCCTTTCGGCATGGGCTTGCTACGCGGGTGTGGCGGCAGGGTACCCCCCTGGCTTGGTACCTGCAACTCAGCTTGTGCAGCCTGTTGTGTCGCAGGCGCTGCTGTCGCAGCCAGCTTCCTGTCCTCCTCCAGTCCCCCCTCCCGCGGTGCCTGCTTCTGTAGGAAAGAGATGAGTATACAAATATATACTGACATGAGAGGCTCTGGTTAAAATTATGGTCCCGAGGTGACTACATTAGTGCTATTTTGCTGAGGGTCGCAGCCCGAAGCAAAATAGCACTAATGTAGTCACCGAGGGACCATAGTTTTAAGCCAGAGACTCGAATAGAGTTAGTATATATTTGTTTTATATACTTCATTAATAAATTTCCAGTAAACAATGAAAAAAAATTATAATTTTGCATTTTCATTCAGTAAATTTCAGGTCAAACAATGCATCTCTGTAAATGAATGTGGTAGTAAGCATGCATGCAATCCACTACGCACAAATGCAGACGCATTACGCGATCGCAGTAAGTTACGCGAATAAAGCGCCGTAAATAGTACCTCTGAGCCGTAAATAGTACTTCTGAAAAATGAACTATTTACGGGTGGGCGTGGCTTAGGGGTACTATTTACGGATGGTGCCGATTTCTCGTCACATAGTTGAACTATTTTTAATCACGTGATAGAATTTCAACCAATAAACAATCTTAAATTTATTAATGAAGTATATAATAGTCCCTAATCCCCATACAAAACAATACAATATTGATAAAGGTCATCTTTACACCGAATTTTACCACTTAAAACTAAACATCCTAGATAGTGCAAACTAAACATCCTAGATAGTGCAAACTATACTTTTCTTGATTGCTCATGCTCATAGCTACAATTGATACCAAATTTGTCAAGATCCATGCATTTTGAAAGTGAGGCCTCTGTACAATGATGAATCAAAAGTGCGATGACCTTTATCACATTTTCACCCATATCTCTGCAACTGAATATCATTTTCTGATTCCTTATGATGAGACGAATCATTTGAGATACTTTTCAACTCAAACAATTTTATATGACGGATCTCTTTGGATCCAAGATGGCTGCCAAACGGACCCCGTTGGACAATATTTGATTTTGGTAACATCAAAATTCTTTAAGTAGATGTCGTAGAGATAGAGATTTCTAAAAAATCACGTTAGAATTTAGTTTTAAGGGGGCTGCATGGGAATGCATGTAATCTGCTAGACTATATATATCCCACATCCATGCATTCTTTATCCAAGGGATGCGTTTAGCTAGATCCTTGGCTTTATTTAGCAGGTTTTATGTAAAAGAAGTTCGCATCTCCTGATTATAGATGCACTTTGGGGAACCTTCATATGATAATGAGGTCAAAGGTCACATACAGGGTCAACATTCATATAAGGTCAAGATGTAAAATATGCTGAAAACAAATTGGCTTCATTCGGGAAGTAAAAGTGTAATTGCTTCAGAACTTGGATCATAGATGCCCCTTGGCAATGTTCATATGATGCGATCAAGGGTCACTTGCAAAGTTCAAAGGTCATATGAGGTCAAGGTTATAAAATGGGCTGAAAGCATCAAATTGGCATCATATGAAAAGTTAAAGTTCAATTGCAACAACCTGGGCCATATGCAACATGGAACATTCATATGATAAGAAGGGCAAGGGTCACTTGCAGAGGTCAAAGATCATCTGAGGTCAAGTTATAAAATAGGATTGAAGGATAGGTGGTTCACGAAAGCAGGCAACACGTGTGGTTTGAGAACCAATTGTATGGTCACATTATTCATCATTATAGTATACTAGCGGTTGCCCGCCCTTTGGCGCGGGCAACCGCTATCTGATTTGAATGGGAGCGTCCCTGAACGGGTTGATCACTCTTCCCATGACGCACAAAACTTAAAGAGACATTACTGTATTTTCTCCAAGCCTCATTTATTTGCCTTTATATCCTTTAAATGTGTGTGTTATGGGGGTCGAGAGCTGTTCAAATTTGCCCCCTATCCGTCAAGCATGACTATGAAGCCAGTTGAAACATTTAAATAACTTTTTTTAAAACTTTTAGCTTTAATTTTTTTTAATGATCAAAACATTCTTTGCATAACAAATTTTTAATTTGTCAATAAGAGAACCCTTTTTCGTGATAACTTATGTTTCAGTGCATAGATAAAGATGAAAATATCATTCAAACAATAACGCACTATGTTGAAACACATTTTTGCACGGGCCTTTTGAATGACCCATAAAAGAATTATGTCTATGATAACCCTAGTTTTTAAATTGCCGCTTTTTAACAACTTCACTTGTATAATGAGGTCTCGACTGTAATCGATTTTATTTTTCTTATTTTAATTTGACAAATATTTCACACTTTTTTTTACCCATTTTGGCCCTTTTCGTGAGCCGGGTGGCAGGAATATAGTCCTCCGGCTCACAGTCCCCCCCCCTCGCCCCGGCAGAAGAAAAATGATGGATGTTTGGCAAAAAACAGCGAGTTGGGGCCAAAAATCACCCCCTTTTTTGTAAAAGATCATCGATTTCGGGTCAACATTTTTAAAATCTCGAACTTTTTAGTTTTTTCCCAAAATTTTCACTCCCCCCCCCAGAATTTCCCACTTTTTTCCAAGAAGTCTGGTGCTGCCACTGGGGGAGGGGGAAGCTTTTGAATTTGGAATGTTTTGGTTAAATGTAATATTATTTGGGGGGCTCAAGGGTATTTGAGCCCCCCACCAAACTATTGGGCTGCCCCAGCCCCGCCCCAAGCTCCAAGCCTATGCTTATCGCCTAACAATAGACTAACAACCTTGATTGGGCATTAGACCAACACAATTGAAGATATTGTAATGATGTCAAATTTTGATGAAGTGCAAAGAATTAATTTTGAAAAAAAAAAAAGATTCTCGTTAGCTCTGGTTTGTAATGATCCGATATACGACTTACAAAAAAACCAATGCCCCTTTTTTTTTTTTCCCCCAATCCAATCTACGATTCCCTGTTATTTTGGATTTTGCATATTGATCACTAGGCTAAAACATATTGCCACAAAAGTAGCTCTGGTTCAGAGCCTTCCCCCCGGGGGGGGGGGGGGGGGCCTCCCCCCCACCCCCCCATTTTTTTGGTATTATTTTTTTTGGTGAAAGTCCCGGTATTTGGGCCCTAAAGTCTAACGAAAATGTTTTTCTTTCAAAAAAAATGCCTCGCACATACTCCTCAAAACAACATCAAAACGTATTGAAATAATCGGCGCAAAACTTTACAGATTTTGAGAAACCTCCCCGTTGGTGGGGGGGGGGGGGTGGTTTGGGTAAGGACGTGCCTCCGAGAGTCTGATTAGGACCCATAGCTATAACCATTTTTTTTTTTTGCCAAAAAAGGGACCCATACCTATACCAGCGATGCAAATTTTGGGCCAAATTTAAAACCCAAATTTGTCATTTATTTCCCAAAATGTGGCCATTTAAGCAAATTTGGACAATTTTGGCTTCGTCGGATTGAGGAAATTTGACTAACTTCCCAACAATTTTTAGAAAATTTTGGCTTCCGATTGAGAAATTTTGACTAATTTTCCAACAAATTTGAGAAACTTTTGAAAAAAAAAAAAAACCCATTGCTATACCAAAATTGACATGAAAAATTGATATACCAGAAGGCTGAAAATGGGACCGATGTCTGTGGCACGACCCCGTATGGTCATTTGTGTTGAGAACCCCCTGAGGGCAATTCTATCAAAATTAAATCTATATACTTAAATCGGGTCATGAGAAAATTTGAAAAAAACGACCCATTTGCTATACCAAATTTGGCATGAAAAAAGGGGTCATTGATATACCAGAAGGTTGAAAATGGGACCGATGTCTGTGGCACGACCCCGTATGGTCATTTGTGTTGAGACTCCCCCCCCCCCCCCCCGGGTCAATTCTATCAAAATTAAATCTTTATATACTTAAAGAGACATGAGGAGATTTCCAGAAAGAAGCGCCCCCAATTTTTTTCGAACCCAAATTTTTTGCAAAAAATTTTGCATATTTGGAATGCTTTCCAATGTATTAGATCACACCTGAAGTGAATAAACGAAAAGCCCGTCTTACGTAATAATATGATGATTAGTACTTTTTGTCGTGCACGACAGAAAGTCAAAGCACGGGGTTCTATGGGGGCAATTACGAAGTCAGGCACGTTCAAACAAGGTTTGCTGTTTTCTTTTGTACTGTGTGTCCCAATACACCTTCGGAACGTTATTGGTAGGTGGTCTACAATCGATCCTGTGCAATTTGAGAGAAATTCGTATCACTAAAAAAATCTCCTCATGTCACTTTAAATCGGGCCATCCCCTTTTAATTTCATGCCACTGCTGGTTGTAAACCAGACCTGCTTTCTTCGAGTTAATAGTATAGCTAAGTATATTTACTTTAGGCCTAAAAAAAAAAAAAATTTTTGTTGTATATGTCAAATTGTCTTCGCCCTCCACGGCTTGTTGTGCATGCAGTACAGACTATTACCAGGGACGCGAGTGTCCAGTCAGCCTTCTTGTTTCTATAAATAGTCAGGAGGAAGGTCACCCAATTAGTCTTTTCTTTTCTTTCTTCCAACAACACGTTAATGATCTGATGCTAATTATGAAATACAAAAATAGTTTATTAATGAAAAAAAAAAATAAAAAAAAAAAACTTTTGCTCACTATATATAGGTCTTTATCCTCTTATTTGTTTGTTTCCAAAAATAAATAATTTTTTAGAAATAAATATCAAAAGGATGGTCAAACTCGCCCACGCGATCACGATTTAAAAAAATAACGCGAGAACAAAAAGGTCACGAATTTTTTGCAACAAAATAACATGTTGGTGATCATTCGAATTTCCTTTTAATGAATTAAATACTTAGTATAAATCACTCTTTGAATGTTTTGCAGTAGGCCTTCTTATTGTTCTCTTTTACCACCAAGAAAGTAAATACGATTTGACAAAAATATCACAAAAGTTTCAAACTCGAAGTACCATGGGTAATTAGTCCACGAACGTGGGATGACCACTCCGTACCCTAGAAAACTGTACCCTCAATTTACGTATTTTATTCCTTTGTCAAACCACCGGATTCAATACGCATCTACTACTACTCAGCTACATGTTTAGCTATGTTTACAACCGTTATTTGCAATCTCAATGAAATCTAATCATCCGTCAGCAGTTTGAATACATAAACCCCGAGCAATCGAGAGACACGATGGGAAGGGTATTACCTGAATAGGGTACACATTCAACATGGCGACCTCCTGGGTCAACATGTCAGCCTCCTATAGAAAACAACATGGCGAAGTTCGATCTTTATAGTATAGATTCCTGGTAATGTTGTGACATCCCTATGGTTTATTTTCAGATGGCTTTTGTCACATTCCAATGGAAGTTAATTGCTTCTGGACCAGGTTGTTTGGTCAGCATTTCCTTGATACAACCGATGACTTCAGGGATGACATGTTGTTTTTTGTTTACAGAAGGACAGCTACAAACAGGACAGAGTTACAGGTACTTAATCCAGTTTAGACAGAAAGTTTAGTAAATGTAGAATTTACCAATCTATACTTTATCTTGTCTGAAGTATGAAGTGACAACGCGCACGTATACTCATTGCCGCTTTTCAGTTGCAGCGCACGTGTGCCTTGCTTATGCGCGCGCTGAAAGTCGGTGCAATGTATACATACGCCCGCGTCGCTACTTCAAGCTGGACAGAGTATACATGAGTTATGATTAATGCTACATCAGTATAAAGACAAAAATGTAACTGTTTTTGCAGTAATTTGTCATGCATGAATAATCAATGACTATTGTACAAATTGTTCATCTATATAATTGGGTAAACAGGTACAAATCATACTGCATCATCTGTTAACTGTTTGAAAATAATAGTGCTGTAATCGATAAACTTTTTGTGTATCGATATGTCAGAAGACAAACATCCGACATGTCGATAACATTATCGATAATCACAGTTTGAGACACATGCTTGAGTTACCAGTAGCAACAAGTGTAAAGCTTAACTACAAGTAGGGACACGGGAGAATCTGCATTTAGAAAACTCGAATCCCGCGAGAGATTTTGGGCAATTCCATATCCAAGTTAAATCAATCGACCATCACGTCAATCACAAATACGGAAAAAAAAAAACCTGTCGCTTCAGCGGTCACCATTTTCATGTTTTGTGGAAATTCTTCTCAACTTCCGAGTTGTTTCTCTGAAAGTTAAGGTGTCCGAGAGTGAATTTGAAGATCGTAATCAGAGAGCTGGTAGTTGGGTCTGACCCTACATTTTTCTTTTATTCCACTTTTTATTAAAGTCTGACTCAGAGATTTTGGAAATATAATTTTTTGTCTATTTATTAAAAATAGTCAATTAGAACTACAGATAGTCACCTAAAATGCCCAATTCCAAAATTTGAGACGAATTGGATTTGTCGTTTCCATGCAGTAAACATTGATGTGTAGTATAACAGTGCCATAGGATACCGTGTATAACGAAAATCCGGATCCGGAAATTTAAAACAAAGTTGCGATTTTCTATATGAAGGACTTCGATTTGAGCTTAGCTATTTCACACGGTGATTAGTATATGGACAAGCATTATGTATATGCAAAAAACACAATTTCTTTGAAAATTGAGGGTGCCCTCCTCGGGAAATCTCTGAGTCGGCCTTTAAGGCGGCCTTTATAAAGACAATTACTCCCACCCTAACAAAGCCCTAATTAAGAATCGGACTGTTAGTGTTATACTAGTTCTTGTGATCATGCCATATAGGTTTACTATTCTCGCGTGTATTCCATCCAATACATCACTACACTCCGAACAAAGGTTTCCTTTTGAAAAATTGCTTGAAATGTCCTCTGGTAAACGGAAAAGCACATTCGCTACTATAAGGCTAACCAGTTTTGAATTTTTGGGAGGTGAAAAGAATGAGCTTGTTGAAAGAAGTTGCTCATAAAATAATCACACCCCGCAAGACCGAGCTAAGACCAGTCATTTTAGTCCGCTAGAGATTTTTTGTTAGGGTTTGTACAGATTTGTTATGGAGATGCACAGTAGACGATTTCTCATCATTTTCAGTTTTGTTCGCGCATTGAGGTGCTGAATATTCAAGACAATGTGTTTCAGATCTACGGTCAGACTAAGGTCACGGGTAACTTACGTTTACCGATTGGTTAAACAGTAATTTATGGAAATTTATTACCGATGACTTTGCATCGTTGTAGTATTGCCGCTATAGGGCGGGCATTTTGGTTTTGCAATGCTTACACAGACGGTAACTTTCTTATTTTTCGCACCATTTTCTTTGAGAAATCCGCAGTGGTCTCAGACATCGCTACGCTTGGCTCATTTATTCTGGAACTCTACAATTTCAACATTATTTGGAGGGTCTTGGGATGCTACCCCTGGTGTTGTTTTTTATTGTGAAGCCATTTTAAAGGCGAATGCAAGAGGTTTTTTCCTTATTTTAAGCATGTCGGAAGTTTTAAAAATATAGCGACAATCGATACTTGAGACAATCGATTACAGCACTAGAAAATAACATGGCTGCCAACTTTTGAAAAAAATTACATGTGTGAGCCCACCCAAGTTACAAGTGCAGTTACTCCTCAAATTTGGCATGCTGATCAAGAGTGTCTGAACTCACAAACGGTATGGTGGTTAGATGTCTGAATGTCAATGAAAGTGCATTCTTGGTACATTGGTACTCCACTGTGTACATGTAAGTGGTAGTGGTGTTAAAAATATGGGTGGCTTGTGTGACATTTTTTTATCCCCCTGGCACTTAGCAGACCCTGACCTACCATATTGTTCCTAATAAACGCCCGGGGGGCGGTGCATTTTTCAAAAGGGAGGGCGTTTATTACAGTCAAAAATGGAAAGTCAAAAATCCCGCAAAAATCACCTTACACATGCTTATTTTCGCTGATTACCAATAATACAAACGAACGAGCAGGGGGACGCTGTTTTCACACCTCCCGAGGTCAAAATTCCATACTAATTAAATTATTAAAATGTGGACAACAGCGATTATGATACGGATTACGACAGTCCCGGCCATTAAATCATGTGATTTAGGTAAGCTTAACTCATTTTCTTGAATTGTTTTAGCAAAAAATTGTAGGGGGCGTTTATTAGAGCAGGGGCGTTTATTACGAACAACACTGTAATTTAAATTAAACTTTCACCATAGGATCTTATCTACCACTTCTTGTACTGTGACAGGCAGGTCTGTAGGCCCTGGACTGTAGGCCAAAAGTCAATGGTCAGTCTCCAGGTAGACAAGGATGAATGTTTACTAACTTTTCCTGGAGATGGCCAGTGCACACAAGTGCTGAACCAGCAACCCAAACCGGCAACCACCACACTTCTAGCACGGCACTCTTGCCAACCAAGCTAACAAACCTGGGTTGGTAGAGGAGCGATAGATATCATCCATAGGTGTTAGGTTTGAAAAGGTGTCCATCGCAACCACCCTTACTCCCTCCTTCGACTAAACCTGATTCAATGCATCCTCCATCCTCAACCCAACCCTCCTACTCTCCTCCTCCACTTGCTTCTTCCAATAAGTCTTCTTTTGATGTCCTATCCTCCTCAAACCTCCCACCTCACTAAAGTGTTGAGTTTTTTTTTAAAATTGACCTCAATTGGAACCAAACTCGTGTCATAGGTGCGACATGGATCCCTCATATGTTGATGAAATCAAAGGTCGTGAGGTCGAATTCAGCTTATATTCTTTGAACATAGCGAGCATGCAAGCCAAAAACTACAAAATTCTAGTTTTGTTTGATTTAGTCTTCTGTGTAATGTTCTATACAAATAATTTGGTATCACATTTTCCTTGTTTTTGTAAATAATGTCTTTTGGTAAGGAATTATTCACTTATTACATTTTTGTCCTTTAGGTGACACCTTCCATGCCTCTAACTAGAGTGTAATATTTACAATAATTATGTTTTGCATATATGGAGGCGTGTTGAATAAATGTCCAAATATTCTTGTTTTTCTGTTCTTAGTCCCCTAGAATGATTTCAAAAGTCATTTACCCCCACATTGTTTTCAAAACAAGTTCATCCTGCTTACTCTAGTACACTTTGACCCAGTGGTGTGTGTAAATGGGGCAGGGGAGCACATGCCCTTCCCAGTATGGTCTGCGAGTCGGGGAATGATGCATTCTGGGCAGAGGCCTTGTGAGCATTGTATTATGTTCCGTCAGTTCTGAGCCATTCTTTCAAAAAGCTTTTATTTTGAGGATGTATGCATGGATTACAGCAGGCAGAGCTTTATCACAATAACAAATTTGTAAATACATGGACTGAGTTGAGGTAGGTCGATGTTGAGCTGTGGATTTTATGATGCAACTCAGAATTTCGGGTCAACCGGCCAGCAAAGCGAGCTGGATTTTTTTTTTTTTGTACATTAACTTAGACATCTGCGAAATCCTGGCTACATCACTAATTTGGGGCCCGGAAAAAATTTGTTGTGCACCCACTCAAAAGATCTTGGGCACCTGGGCACGCTACTGCATTGATCAAGTAACGTCATAATTGGTCAAAGATTCACTGGCTTAAGATGCACCTAAGGTGTATGCAAGTTGACCTCTATGGACCTTACGTGGCCTTTGACCCCATTAGGTGTATGCCCTGCCAGCAGAATCTCACAAGTTTAAGTTGCAGTATTTTTCATAGATGACCCTTCATGACCTTGAAATCACCTTCCAAATTTTTGGCCATATGCCACGGCAGTCCGGAAAGTGCCTTATCCTGTTATAAAATTTTAAAAAAAAGTTGGCATAAATTGAAACCAGTGTTTAAAAATTCTCAAGACTGGAAAAATATCGAAAGGCATTGTGTGAAAAATGGATGCGACCATAGCGATTGCATGTTCACTCTTCCGTGTCTGCAAGTACCCGATAAAAACGTTCTATAGGTTCAGAACAATTTCGACGCATATTCAAAACAAAACAGGAACGGATTCTCTGATGCAAACATCCACGAGATGAACCTTTGTTTTCTCTGGCGTATTTGAAATTTAGTTTCATTACGCACATCTCATGCGGACTGATACCGTTAGTCTCATGCAGTATCAATTAGGTAAATATCTTTTCCACATGTCTTTGACCAACTATACCAGGGAAATACTTTCCAGGGCCGCCGTAGCCATACAAACCATTTTACTAATTTGAATTTGTATGACCCCTGATGACCTCAAATTTCCTTCAAAAGATTTGGCATGTCAGTTTTGACTAACCCACCGAGATTCATGATCATGTCGTCATGCTGATTTTAAGGAGCATGTTTAACCCTAAGTTCTTGGTGTCTGTTTTGGCTTGTAACTTTGGCAAATATTTGACTATGAATATGTAAAAGTATATATTCTAGAAAGTACTTAGACCTTGTTGCATCCAATCTGGCCTCATATAAATGTGAATGTGCTACATTTGAGAAAAATAACCACAAAAGCGCGATTGTGGCCCCAAATTTTTTTCAGACAGCGTAACAAAAATAATTTGAAATTTCATTATAACAGAACAAAATTGTTTAGGACATTTTCTTAGAATTTTTTTTTCAATTTGTTTTCCTTTGTTTTTTCAACATAGGAGCTAACGATTACAAAATAGAACTGAACGCTCTATAAAAAGATATCTTTTTATTAGATTTTTAGGTGTTTTATTTTTTTTGGCACTTAATAGTTCCAATTTTGCCGTATTGAACAATAACACATCACATATATGTTATAGAAGCAATGATTACAAATAGAAATCTGAACTCTATTCATAAAAAAAATGGTTTTTTTTTTAGTTTATATTTAGGTGTTTTTATTCTATTTTTATTATTCCACATTACAAAAAATTGTACTTAATATGTTCATTTGCAAATGTCAAAATAAACCCAATCATTTTAGGGATGGTTTGCCCACCTTATTATATATATATATAGAGATATATATATATATAATATATATCTATATATATTCTATATTCATATATCTGATATATCACTAATAGTCTACGCTAGGGCGAAATTCTCTTTTGTTATGTATATACTTAGGGCGAAATTTTTTTTTCCCGCCTTAAAGTTATCCTTTGTTGCGCTTTATTCCGTCAAAAGAATTGAATATTAATTTAAATGCAATGAAGGAACACTCTCATTGGCTAACAAGAAAACATGAATATTAATTTAGTCAGAATATAAAAGCTCATTATAGCCGATTAAAATTTTCGCCCTATGGTCATAATCTATATAATATATATATATATATATTAAACAGAAAGTTCAAGACATAAAAGTAATCATCAGCTAGTGTGGCTTGGGTAAATTAATTACCCTTCAAAGATACACAAATTTTCGGTCATAGACCTTTGTCTATATATATTTCGCTAATATAGTCGTTAGGGAATCATGGTATAATTCATCTAGTTTATAGGAGCTCTTAGTTATTTTAAAATAATAATATTCATATCCTTTGTTATTCTAGGAGGATTATCCCTTCATTTGCATAAATTAATATTCATATCTTTGACGGAATAAATCGCAATACAAAGGAGGCGTTAGGGGGAAGGTGATAGTTCCCCCTAACGCCGTAATTAGTGAATATCAAAATATCGCTTCGCCCTACGCCAGGAGATAGCGATATATAAATATATAATTATATATAATATATCTATCTACAAACCATACATATCTCTATATACATATATCTATATATTTATAAATGAGAGAATTGGAGCTACGTAAACCTCTTGTGAATTACTGTTACTGCCATATAAGTCCGCCCTCATTACCACTGTTGAAAATAAGCCAACTCCTGCAACTGCATCACAGGGCGAGTGATTCGCCCTTGCACCACTCGAAATATCACGGACCACATCAACGTATTTGGTAATTCGCCCTTCCGCAAAATGTTTCTCCTCTCAAAAAAAAAAAAACCAGACAAACCCTTCCACGACCTTCTTTGTAGTGGAGAATAACAAATTGTGTGAGTGTTGCCAATAGGTCCTGGAAGTAGTATTATACCAAGGGTACACCCTCATCACTCCTGAGAGGAAATACACTGTGCTAGTGTGCTAGCTTCCTCCTTCCACAACCTTACTTTTTGCCAGAATACCACTGCATGGGCTTTTCATCGAGGCCGAAGAAGGTTGCAGAAGGTAGCCAACACCAACGCAACCCCTTTCAACGCCCCACCCATAGACGCCTAATGCTCGGTCCAGATCTCGGTCAATCAGCCAAGAGGATTGGAACTGCCGACACGATAGCACTCCTCTGCTTGACTAACACATCCATCAAATAGACCTTTTTGGAAGGTGGAAGTAGAACTCCACCAACATTGCCCAAAATGTCTGGGATGAAGGCCCCTCTTTATAGAATGCCCAGAGGAAGTGTGAGCTCAAACATCATATACCCTAACCCAAGAAGCCTCACCAATCTGGATGTTTTTTGTGGTGCATTTCAGATGGCTGGGGAAATCCAGCTGGCTCAATATTCCCCCTTGCTGTCGCTTCTCTTGAGCTGTCTGCAACTATGGTTGAGACGGCCAGAAACCCGGTTTCGGGGTAAAAGGCAGAGTCTGATTCTTGGCCAAAAAAGCCTGTTTGTGGAAGAATAGAGACCATCCTTGCGCTCAAGCGGGGGTGGGCCTCGTCCGTAGACAAGGCTGTAATATCCGAACCCCCTATTGCCACATCCACAGCCGCAAGCCACAGCCACTAGAAGTTCCAGAAGACTAAGCCTTCGGTTGGGTTTTAAACTATTGCGACACCAAGAATTGGAAGAACCATGGCAAAAACCGGGATGAATCCTTAAACTACCCTCAACCATATTTGACAAGAGGGGACTGAAATAAACCGTCCAATGCCATCACGATCCCTTTACGGGTCTGGCCAGTGGCTGTTCGGTAAAAAGAAACCTCGGACAGTCAGGACACTAAGTTAACCCACTCTTGAAAGACTTCCTTGAGGAAATTTGCCAACCTGGTCTACGGTCTCAGAAATTGCATGGATCGAACTCTCTATCGGCACACCATGCATGGTAATCCTATGATGCTCTAGTGAATTTGCCTGAACAGTGAGCATGGCAGCCTGTTCAGAAAGTCCCACCTCAGTGTACAGGCTGCAGAAATACAACAGACAGGTTCGGAGCATGGGTGGTGCACTCTGGGACGAACGCGTCGGCTGGAGGACCTCTTACCAGGTCCCCCCTTCCCTTTGTGAAAGATGGATCTGTTCCCTTAGAAGCAGATCTAGCGGCCTGGGAAACCACAGCTGCCATGGCCATAATGGGCTATCAGCAGGACCAGGCAGTCTTGAGACAGAGCCACTTGAGGACATTTGGGATCATGGCAATCTGGAGAAGCTATGATCAAGCATAATCAATCCCGACCGGTCCGCTGCCATGGCATCCCGTTTGACTGCCCGGGGATCCAGGTTCCAAGAGTAGGCCCCTAATATGCCACAATCTGACGATTCATGACTGAGGTGAACAGATTCACGTGTGGAAGGTCTACCATCTAGAAGATTGTGCGGCAAGCTGCAAGGTAGAGCTGCCACTCAACCGACGGCCCTATGACTTTTGGCTGTGTCTATGTGATTAGGGACCCTCCTGGGAGATTATCCACAAACCATTGTCCACTCCCGAAACACAGGAGGCGATCAGCCCGATGTCCCAATCTCGGCACCTCCCGAATAGCCGAAGAATCTCCCTGCATAGGCTGGGACTGATTACCCCCCTTCCTTGTTTATAAGTCACCACCTTGACATTGTTGCAGCGGACAACAATTACCTTCCTCCTGACCACGGGGAGCCAGTGCCGCAATCCCAGAAAGACGGCGAACAACTCGAGGACGTTTATGTGGTGACAGAGGCTGGTCAGTGGCCTGCCCCCGAAGAGATATGAGGTGAGCCCCCCCCAACTTAACGCATCCGTCGTCAGGGTGTTTAAACGCATCCATTGTCAGGGTGTTTGATAGGTCACAGGTAGGCTGAATGGGACTCCTTGCCTCTTATGAGTGGCAAAGTCCACCAGTGAAGGTCAGAGGTAACCTTCGTCTTCCTGGGGGAGGAAGGTTGGGTGTTTACCACTGCCAACAATTTTTTTATCCGGCCAGCTAAAACACAAATTGAAACCTAATGGCTGCATCTAATCTTGGGACCATCATTTGCTTTCATTTTAGCGCAAAATAAACTTTCACGTCACCTTGCCTTTGGTAGTGGTAGACAAGACTCAGTTTTGGCTGAATGGGATGGTTGCCACCTTATAATACTTTTCTTTTTCATTTCTATCAAAAATATATATGCTTTATGCACTTAATATCTCCTGTGTATGTTAGAAAACTTGATTTTCCTTTCATAATCACCCCAAAACCTAGCAAAATCACACATTCCTGTATTTTTAACTCAAAATAGAAATTGGCTTATTTTTAGCAACAATCGTAGAAATCAAGTTTCCCATGATTATTACTTCATTAAAACATTACTATGACGTCAAATGGAGGACTATTGGAACGTTTTTGATATCAATGGAAAGAGGAGATTTATACCAATCCACCTGTACCAAAATCAAAAGGGTCAGAGGCTTTGTAACTAAGAAATCCAAGGAGGTCTTAACCAACACCTTTAAAATGGTTGAGGGGGGAGTTTAAAGTACAATTTCATGCAGATAGTGCATACTATTTTGAAAATCAAGGAAGGGTGCATTTGATCGGTTTTCGTATATGCTAATTGTGTTTGTTGACCCCAAAAACCTTGATATAGACACCTCATTTGTGCTTTTAGACCACATGGTTGAGGAGTTATGATCCATGATATGCCTTATAAAGGGCATTGACCTTTGACCTTGAATATCTGACCAACGCAGCTGCCAGAAGGCCGGACAAATTTTTTTTGTAATAATTCACATATATCCCTACGAGAATATACAAAAAGTCCTTTTATTAGAATTTTTTCAAGGTTAAATCGCATATGGCCTCTACTATTAAAATAATATTAATGCTAATGCAAGAGGGTAGCTGGCAGGACAAAGAAAAATAAAATCCTTCCTGGAACTAATGTCCTCATGTTAAAATTTTTTGTGAAAATTGAGTAAAATGGGTGCCCATCATGAACATCTATCACCAAGTCTACTGACAATGGACTTATTCTATATGTATAAAAGAGATCCACGTAATCAACAAAAAATCAGAGATTTTTAAAAATCTGCCTCGGTATTCTCTGATTCCAAAGAATAGTTATGGGGTTTTGATTTTTTTGGCTGTTTTGATTTTTTTTAATGCAGCCCTGATTTTTTTTCTGGGAATGCCAATACCAAAATACTGGGAATTTTGCAGACCTGGTAGCTGGTTACCCTGGTAGAAGTAAAAAGAAAATCTACCTACAAGGGCATTGGCTCTGGAGAATTAATGGCGGCCATCCAGCACATTGACGTCAGGAAGAGCATCCGGTCAATTATCTTTTGCTCCAATAAATCCTCACATAGCAGTATTGCAGTTAATGTGAGGTAAATCAGGCCACCTCCGTTAGAGGGGACAAAACCAGATTTAAAAACTTTGGTTTTACTGCTACTAATGCTAACATTAGGGGAAGTCTGCATACTAATTGGGTTATAATAAGTTGAATTATGGGCTGTCTATAGCAAAATCCTCTTGGAGACAGCACATCATACAAAATCTCAAAATTTGCATAAAAATTAACGGAAGCGCATCATTACCATAATAAAGGTTGATGTTAGGGCAAAACTATTTCCCCTAATATTGTAATGAGTGAACAACAGAGACCAATTTCTCCTAGTGTACATAATGTGCTAATAATAATAATAAAACATATCAACATTTGTATCGTGCCTTTTCCAGAGGATTCAAAGTGCTGTTGCATATTATTATTATGCTGCCATCAGGAAATTGCCACAATCATTTGGCTTCACCTAGGCCATCAGCTGGTCAAACACACATTCCTATCAGCATTTAGATTAGATTGTAATATTCCATATAACAGCTACCCAATTATCACTTGGGTTGATGAGACAAGTGAGATGAAGTGCCTTGCCACGTGCACAACACATTGGTTGCAGCAGGGCTCAAACCCACAACTTCAAATAGTGTGGTTTGGTGTGTATTCCTGTAGGATTTTCATGCTAAAATTGATTTTGTTGCTGTTTGAGTTTAAATAGGGCCTTAACTGTCAGAAAATTTTCGGACTGATGCCCCCTTCTCCAAGGGGGAAATGTTAGTACAGGGAAAAGTTTAAAATTGAGTCAAATCATGTTTTAATGTACACTAACACATTTGTCTCCTCATAAGGATTAGAAAAAGTATATATTTGCCCAAGTTCTAACCTTTATTTAAAGCAGTATAGCCCCATAATGGTTCAAGGTCACCCTGGGGGTAAATGCTCTGACGTTGTTAAATGATTCCTTTTGTCATACTAAAACAGAAAATGCATTTTAACTGATTTGGTGATATCACCATTGCGACATCCAGGGAAAGTTTTAGTAACCCCCATTGACCACGTAGACCCTTGCTACATTTTGCTATGTAATTAGCCAACCAAATGTCACACACTGTAAAGTAATACATTTTTGGATCCTGTGAGACAATACAAACAACTTATCACCGGTTTCAACAAAATCTGAGCATTGGGTAAATTTTACCCCAGGATGACTCTGAACCATTATGGGGCTATAACGCTTTAACTAAAGGTCGGAACCTAGGCAAATATATACTTTTTCTAATCCTTATAAGGAGACAAACATGTTAATGTACATTAAAACACAATTTGACTCGATTTTAAATTTTTCCCTGTAGTAGCATTTCCCCCCTTAAAGAAGTGAGCAGCAGTCCGAAAATGTGCACCCCATCATTTTCTGACAGTCTGGTCCCTATTGAATGAAAAGAGCAAGAAAATCAATTTTAGCACAAAATTCCTAGAGGAACTGTTTCATTGACATACCAAACCACACTAAAAGGTCTAATGATTATGAGTCCTGTGCTTTCCACTAGACCATTACATATTTTAAAATGAAGGTCACTTGGGGTCGTAGGGGATATATAGTTACACATTGCATAATTACTATAGTCTGATTTTTTATTCCTGTCAGTAAACGCATATTGTCGATGGTAAAAAATAATTTGGAGGGGGATGTGTGGAGATCAAAAACTAACAGCTGAAATGCTCAACTTTGTTCAATAGAATATGATGCTTTAACCCATTTTACATGAACGTTTTTGTATCGAATGTGTAAAGGCTTCATACCAGAATCAATTGAATAGATTGTCGTTAAGTGTGAGACACTCTATCGATTCCTTTGTTAGGCGTCAATCAAAGAACGGATAAAGTGTCATGAATATCGAGGCTGGGTGAAGAGGAGGATTGGGCCACGTAAATATTGCAGTTTGTTATGAGTGACCAAAACTCTAAACTACTTAAATAATAAGGAACAAGCTGTCAAATATTATTTCTGGAACAAGATGAATAAATGTAAACTTGTTAGATTTTCTAGTATTCCTTAGTGACGTAGAAGAACTTTGGTGAGTAATAATTACTGATTTCTTATGTTGAATGCTTCAGCGTTTGTTCATGTTTGGTGTTTGGAATTTATTCAGTGCATTTGCTTGTAATATTTTTCTTCGTGAGAAAAGGGACATTTTTTAATTATGGCCTTAATCTTATCCGGATCGTGACATCGAATTTCTATTATACTGATTGGGTAAGGTTTACAACCTCTCAGAACGAATATAATCATCGACACGCCCCAAAAACTTTTAATGAACTGACAGGAATAAAAAATCCTACTATAGGCGTGTGAAACAAGTCATAGTTTTTTGCTTGTGCTGTTTAGATTTTGTGTTGCCTGCCTTAAGGCAGGAAGACACATAGAGATACCTTTGTCCACCTTTGTTGTTTGCTGTAGTCTATTGATGTTGTCTGTTGTTGTAGTCTGTTGCTGTGGTCTGTTGTTGTGAAAAAGAGTTAACATTTGCTTGTAATATCCACATACTTTGATGAATTTAAACCAAACTTGAGTCATAATTGCAACATGGGATCCCTCATTTGTTGATGTCAAAGGTCACATACCAAGGTCAATGGTCATTTGAGGTCAAATTGTAAGATAGGCTGAAAATGTAAAATTGACCTAAATTGAAAAGTTGAAGTTCAATTGGAACCAAACTTGGTTTGTGGATATAACATGGAAACCTTAATTTCTTTATGAGGTCAAATGTCACATATGACATGGTTTCAGATTCGACTTAGGTTTTAGTGCCAAAAGGGTAAAAATGTGAAGGTGCTATAACAATTAAACAAAACATGTTTTCTAGGTTAAAATTTGGTGTAGAATCCAAATCTGAAGTAAAAAAATGCAAAATGTTGGATGCATTCCGAGATATCGCATTTTGGGGTATTGCGCAATGCCGAGTCCCATAGAAACCTATGGTATTTTGCTGAAAATTGCATCTTGCTTTGAAAAAAAAAATTACTCAAATATTTTGCAGTTTGACAAAAATGTATTACTATATTCTTGTAGGAATATGTTTTGGCCATAATCGATTAACTTTTCAACAATGTCGCCCTTTTCGTATTTTTTTCGCGGGTTCTCAAAACGCTCAATTTTAGGTAAAATTTGGATTCCGCAAATTGAAAAAAAAAATTTTCTCAAATTTTAGACAGGGTGAAAAAAAGTTAATACCATAACTATGAAGGGACTTGCTTTGGGCATAATCGATTAAATTTTCAAGCCTATAGCTCTTTTAGTTTTCTCGTACTTCCAATTTTATTGAACAGCAGTATTTTTTTCGCGCACTGGAAAAATCAAGGGGTAGGGGAAACATTTTTGTATTTTTAGAATTATTCCTATACCTGAAATAACCAAGTTAGGTATCATTTTGAAGCTCATGAAATTCTGCATAAACTGACAGGTAAATCATCACTGTAGACCCTTCCTTTCCAGAGATGTGATTGTGCAAAGCAAAATTTTTGTTCAAAAGTGCTAAATTTTGAATGTCATTTGTCACGGGACATGTCAAATTTGAATGGTTCTGGTGTGAAAATTATGAAATAATTTATAAAACTAATACTTGAATCCATAAGTTAGTACCTTTAACTGATATATTAACATTATAAAGGGTCATATATATGTATATTGTAGACTCTGCAAGTATTCAAAGTTGGTAGGCGAAAATTTTTGTCACCCGAAAAGTGCGATTTTTGGACAAAATCGGCCACAAATCAATATTTTGTAGCAAAACGGTGTATGATACAGGGTTTTTGATTAAAATTCATAATCTACAAACAATTTTACCCTAGAAAGGACATCTTAAAAATTAAACATGGTTATTTTTGCTCTGATATGATTTTTTTCGCACTTTGGCACTGAAACCTCAGTCAATTCTGAAACCATGTCATATCAAGGTCATATGAGGCTTATCATGCACAAACTGCGATAGCAGGTGACACTAAGCGGTTCGAGGACCGCAATATTGTCTTCTCCTTCTCAAGAGGCTTGATTTTTTGGCTTCTTCTGCCAAACACTTGGTCCGATTGCAAAGAGAATTGGTCACAAGAATCCCTGACCCAAGGTTCATATTTTTTTTTTTTTTTTTTTTTTTTTTTTTTTTTTTTTTTTTTTTTTTTTTTTTTTTTTTTTCCCCCCCCCCCCCCCCCCCCCCCCCCCCCCGGATTTTTGGAGACAACCATTTTTGTGAAGCTTATACCATAAGCAACTGAATTCAGGTGTCTGCAAAAATCCCCACCCTGGGTTAAACGGTGAGGGCGCTTTTTCAAAATGACTTCCAAAATGCAACCACCCCCCTTCGGGAGAGAAGTACCAACATGCCTAGCACAACACAGAAACATCACAGGCACTTGATTTTGGTACTCATTGATACCAAAATGAGTACCCAACCTGTCTAGCATTACGTCAAAATGACGTCATAAAGTTTGCATGTTAGCAAAATTGTCAATTTCCATAGACACACATAGGGGAAAATTCAATTTTTCACCAAAAGTGTTAGGAGTATCCCATTTTCATAAGGTTTTTGGCTCTACTTGATGGAAAATGACTAGTTTTATAAAATGAGAGCATTTTAGTGCTATAATAATGTTTTTGAGTTGCTAAAATTGTGAAATATCAATTTTCCACCCTATATTCAGTACATGTATTTTCATACTTTCCTCAACATATGACATCATAGTGACGTCATAATAGGGATGTTGACACTTATTTTGATACCAATGGAAAGACGAAACTCTAAGCTACCCTGTGGTACCAAATTTACAGGAATCGGATGTTCAGTAACGAAAATCATGGGGGGTTTCGGGAGTTTGTTATACGAGGACGAGGGTAGACGAGGGTTAAGTCAAAACGTGACAAGTATATCGATGCCTTCCTAAGGCTTGGAAGATCGACTGATGTGCCAGAGCACTTGTATGAGAGATTTGTTGAGGATGCACATCCAGAGAGCCAATTATCAAGCCCTGATTTGGTACCAGGCAGATGTGGCAGAGCCAGAAATTCCTCCACCAGATGATCATGGTTGGAAGTTAAATGATGGTGCACTAGATACAAGTGGCCATCAGGAGAGTTGATGCCACAAGAGTTGTCTGACATAATCAGGGGCGGATCCAGGATTTGAAAAACGTCAAAATTACCGAGGGGCTGAAAGGCTGTAACTTGCCCAAAATGGGCTGGTTTTTTTCAAGATTTTGCCAAGATTTTGCAGAATTACCGTGGGGCGCGAGCCCCCTCCGCCCCCTCCCTGGATCCGCGCCTGAACTATGCTGGTCTAATCTGGTACAGAAGAAGGCAATTAAGACATGACTCAAGAAGAGGAGGAGGAAAGAGAAGACCAATTTCTGAATCAAAGGAGCTGCATTTAAGCTCGTATACCAAGGAAACAGTATTGCTTAATAGATCGCCAATTGAACAATACCAATGATTATTAAAATTGGAAATTCTTCTTATCGTATCCAAACACAGTGGCTCTCAAATGTGATCTAGCCAGAGGTGGGTACAATGTCTGGCTGCTTCACTGAATTCTTCAAGGTCCTTGTCTGTGGATTGTTGCACCAACATTGGGCAGACCAAGAGATGCTCCAGTGTCCTGATCTGCTTCCAGGTAGACTCATTTCTGCAAGGAAACCTTTCATCGGCCGATTCTGGATCTGAATCAGCTGAGACACCGCCACTCAGCCCACGAGAAGCCAGCCCCAGGCGGAAGGCGCTCACCAGGCTCAATACCAATAGATGCCACTTGGTTGACAGCAAGTCTTTCTTTCCACAAGCCAACTCCCCAAACTCCTTAGAGACTATTTAAAGGACCGGACTTGCCTAAGAAACTACCCCCAGACCTAAGGCGGTCAGCAGCCGGCCTCTGTCCAAACACAGGCCGCTCCATACCAGATACTTGGCAGCTATGCTCCTGCATGCTACGCTGCTGCATCTATAAGTTGTCCGCTGGAGCTGGCCGAAGACACCCCGCGACAAGCGGGCAGGAGGCATCCAACGACGGGTCAAGCTTCTGGGCTGACCCCTCCCATACAGGGCAAGCATACTCCACACATGAGCAGCACAGGGCAAGCGCAGTCGATCTCAGGGCATACGGGCCTACAGCTAGGTAATGGGGAAAAGCCCCTTGTGGGGGTTCAGGGGCAGAGACCCCGGGAGCACATGTTCGAGTGCTGTTGGAGAGGGGTTATGTCCTTATCTTGAAGCAGATGAACTATGCTGAACGTTGCGGGGGTCCAGGGGTGGAGCCCCCAGAAGCTCTTGGGTTTTAGCATGTTTCAGCGCATCCGGGGTCCAGGGTTCGGAGCCCGTGGAAGCTCTTGAGTTAAATAGTATGTTTGAGTGCCTTCGGAGAGATCTCAGTTATCTCATTATCTTGAAGCAGATGAACTATACAGCCCCTGGTGGGTTGTCAAGGTGACGGAGCCCCGGAACCTCTCAGTTTTAGTATGTTTGAGTGCCTTCGGAGAGCTCTCATTTATCTCATTATCTTGAAGCAGTTGGACTATGCTGAACGTGGCAGGGGTCCAGGGGGCGGAGCCCCCAGGAGCTCTTTGATTTTAGCATGTTTCAGCATATCTGGAGAGCTCTCGGTTACCTCACAATCATGAAGCAGATGAACTATACTGCCCCTGGCGGGTCCAGGGTTCGGAGCCCGTGGAAGCTCTTGAGTTAAATAGCATGTTTGAGTGCCTTCAGAGAGATCTCAGTTATCTCATTATCTTGAAGCAGATGAACTATATTGCCTTTGACAATAACAACAAAAATCACAACAACGGTATTTTTCCCCCGAAACATCATTTCAGCGCCCCCTGAGGTGGTGTCCGGGGCATGTGCCCTTGCCCCTCCCTAGCTATGCCACTGCTTCCAATGTGGGTCTTATAAGAGAGTGCAGTCCAAGGTGACTCCTAAGTAAACATGAATAACACAGTGCTCCAGGGGCGCTCCAGACCAGGTCACTCAAAGGTGACGCCTGGCACGGCCGCACAGACGGAAAGCATACACCTGTGCCCGGATGGACTTGCGCGCTGATGGTTCTCCTCACAATAAGGGGCGAGCCCATTTAAAGCCCCTTTGAGTCTCCCTTTGACATCTGCATCCTGTGCGCCAATTCCAAGATTGTCTTTCCAGACAAAACGACAGGCTCCCGCACTCTCAGGCCGGTCGCCGGCACAGATGCCGAACAGAAGAGGCATGAGCATGCTCCCCTGGGGCATTCCATCCCTGAGCCCACATAGACCACAACCAAGCACCTGTGTGTTTAAGTACGTAATTTCTTAACAACAACAACTTATGTGGACGCGTTTGGTTGCGGCGCTACGCATACACTCCTTGCCTGAAGCTCTTGCAAGCAGGTGTAGTAAGAAGCTTGTTGCTCACTTA
This sequence comes from Ophioderma brevispina, assembly GCA_023653785.1. Classification (NCBI taxonomy): domain Eukaryota; kingdom Metazoa; phylum Echinodermata; class Ophiuroidea; order Amphilepidida; family Ophiodermatidae; genus Ophioderma; species Ophioderma brevispina. The sequence goes on along the minus strand of JAMKCH010006409.1, from coordinate 47,784 downwards.
GTAACCATCTGTCAAAACTCAAGAAACCATGGTTATGCGGTTTCAAGGTGATCAGTGATTAAGGAGGCTGTGGTTGTGGTCTAGTGTATAGTAAGTCATAGACCATTTTTAAATAAAGCACCCTCTATACACTTGAAAGGCTAACTACTTCATTTTTAAGTGTTTACTTTACCTCAAACTAATCCACAGGTGCATGACAAAGTATATAATTAGGTGACACCAGCATTTTGCCTTTAAAGAGGCATTAAGTGTGTAAATACTTGGTGTTTCATTGTTTTGGTGGCCATTTTGAAATATGACGCCCTCTAGAGGCAGGTTAAGCATGCCAAAAGGTGTTCCAACTATTCCTTGGTGTGTTTTGGTGCAACTAAGTAGTCACATAATGCATGAATTTGGATCAAAAGTTAATATTATGTCAAAAAAGGCATTAAAGGCTGACTCAGAGATTTCCTGAGTAGGGCGCCCTCAATTTTCATACAAATTGTGTTTTTTGCATATACATAATGCTTGTCCATATACTAAACACTGTGTGAAATAGCTAAGCTCAAATCGAAGTCCTTCATATAGAAAATCACAACTTTATTAAAAATTTCCGGATCCGGAAATTTTGTTATACACAGTATCCTATGGCACTGTATACTACACATAAATGTTTACTGCATGGAAACGAAGAAGGCAATTAAGACATGACTCAAGAAGAGGAGGAGGAAAGGATGAATACAATTTCGAATCAAGGACTGCATTTCAGCTCTATACCAAGGAAACAGTATTGCTTAATAGATCGCCATTAAACAATACCAATGATATTAACATTGGAAATTCTTCATCCGTATCCAAACATCAGTGGCTCAAATGTGATCCAGTCAGAGGTGGGTACATGTCTGGCTGTTTTTGTTTTCTTCAACTGAATTCTTCAATGTCCTTTCTGTGGATTGTTGCACCAACATTGGGCAGACCAAGAGTGCTCCAGTGTTTCCTGATCTGCTTCCAGGTAGAACTCATTTCTGCAAGGAAACCCTTTGATCGGCCGATTCTGGATTTCAATCAGCTGAGACACCGTCACTCACCCCACGAGAAGCCAGCCCCAGGCGGAAGGCGCTCACCAGGCTCATACCAATAGATGCCACTTGTTGACAGCAAGTCTTTCTTTTCCACAAGCCAACTCCCCAAACTCCTTTAGATGCATTTAAAGGACGCGACTTGCCTAAGCAATACCCCCCATACCTAAGGCGGTCAGCAGCCGGGCCTCTGTCCAACACAGTCCAGCTCCAGACCAGATACTTGGCAGCTATGCTCCTGCATGCTCGCTGCTGCATGTATAAGTTTCCGCTGGAGCTGGCCCGAAGACACCCCGCGACAAGCGGGCAGAGGCATCCAACGACGGGGCAAGCTTCTGGGCTGACCCGCTCCCATACAGGGCCAGGCATACTCCACACATGAGCAGCACAGGGCAGGCTCGCTCTCAGGCATACGGGCCTACATCTAGGTAATGGGAAAGCCCCTTGTGGGGGTTCAGGGGCAGAGACCCCGGAGCCAGTTCGATGCTGTTGGAGAGGGGTTATGTCCTTATCTTGGAAGCAGATGAACTATGCTGAACGTTGCGGGGGTCCAGGGTGGAGCCCCCCAGAAGCTCTTGGGTTTTAGCATGTTTTTAGGCATCCGGGGGCCGGGTTCGGAGGCCCGTGGACAACGCTCTTTGAGTTTTAAATAGTATGTTTGAGGGCCTTCGGAGAGATCTCAGTTATCTAATTCTTGAAGCAGATGAACTATACAGCCCCTGGTGGGTTTGTCAGGGTGACGGAGCCCCGGAACCTCGCAGTGTTAGTATTGTTTGAGTTGATTCGGAGAGCTCTCATTGTATCTCATATCTTGAAGACAGTTGGACATGATTGAACGTGGCAGGTGGTCCGGGGGCGGAGCCCCCAGGAGATCTTTGATTTTAGGCATGTTTCAGCATATTCTGGAGAGCTCTCGGTTACCTCACAATCATGAAGCAGATGAACTATTATGCCCCTGGCGGGGTGTCCAGGGTTCGGAGCCCGTGGTAAAAGCTCTGAGTTAAATAGCATGTTTGAGTGGCCTTCAGAGAGATCTCAGTTATTCATTATCTTGAACGCAGAAGAAAACTATATGCTTGGACAATTACACAAAAATCACACCAAAGGTTTAGTATTTTTTCCCCGAAAATCATTTCAGGCCCCCTGAGGGTTGTCCGGGCAGTGCGCTTGCCCCTCCCTAGCTATTCACTGCTTCAATGGGGTCTTATAAGAGAGTGCAGTCCAAGGTGACTCCTAAGTAATAAACCATGAATAACACAGTGGTCCAGGGGCGCTCCAGACCAGGTCACTTTCAAAGGTGCCGCCGGGCACGGCCGCACAGACGGAAAGCATTACACCTTGCCGAATGGACTGCGCGCTGATGGTTCTCTCTTCACAATAAGGGGCGAGCCTATCTAAAGCCCCTTTGATCTCCCTTTGACATCTGCATCCTGTGTGCCAATTCTAAGATTGTCTTTCCAGACAAAAACGACATGCTCCCGCACTCTCAGGCGGCCGCCGGCACAGATGCCGAACAGAGCAGGCATGATCATGCTCCCCTGGGGCCATCCTCCCTGAGCCCACATAGACCACAACCAAGCACCTGTGTGTTTTAAGTACGTAATTTCCATTAACAACACACTTATGTGACGCGTTTGTTGCGGCGCTACGCATACACTCCTTGCCTGAAGTTCTCGCAAGCAGGTGTAGTAAGAAGCTTGGTTCTCCTTATTAACCATTTCAAAACTCAAGAACCATTGGTTTTATGCGGTTTCAATGTGATCAGTGATTAAGGAGGAGGCTGTGGTTGTGGCCTAGTATATAGTAAGTCAGAGACCATTTTTACATAAAGCCCCTCTCTACACTTGAAAGGCTACTACTTCATTTTTAAGTGTTACTGACCTCAAACAATCCACAGGTGCAGTGACAAAGTATATAATAGGTGACACAGCATTTTGCCTTTTACAGAGGCATATGTGTAAATACTTGGTGTTTCATTGTGTTTGTGTGGCCATTTTGAAATATGACGCCCTCTAGAGCAGGTTAATCATGCCAAAAGGTGTTCATCTATTCCTTGGTGTGTTTTGGTGCAACTATATTGCACATAATGCCATGAATTTGGATCAAAGTTAATATTATGTCAAAAAAGCATTAAAGCTGACTCAGAGATGTCCTGAGTAGGGCGCCCTCTTTTCATACAAATTGTGTTTTTTGCAATTGCATATACATAATGCTTGTCCATATACTAAAAACCTGTGTGAAATGCTAAGCTCAAATCGAAGTCCCCTTCATATAGACAATCACAAACTTTATTAAAAATTTCCGATCCGGAAATTTGTTATACACAGTATCCTATGGCACTAGTATACTCCACATAAATGGTTACGCATGGAAACGAAAAATCCAATACTCTCAACTTAATTGGCATTTTAGGTGACTATCTTTAGTTTTTCTAGTTGACTATTTTCATAAATACACAAACAAATTATATGTAAAAAAAAAAAAAAAAAACATTAAGTGAATATTGGCCGCCATTTTGAAAAAAGCGCCCTCACTCTTTAACCCAGGATACGGATTTCTTGCAGACACCTGATTTGATACATATTTATAAGATCTTCCAAATAGTTGTCTCCAAAAATCCGGGGGTGGTGGGGGGGTGCAGGGTTTCGGTTATGGCTATGCCTACAGTTTGACCATAGGTTCACATATGGTCAATAGAGGAAATCCTCTAACTCCCTTTTTGTGTTTTCTTGCACAGTTTGCATGTGCCTTTTGGTCACATGATTGCCAGATGAACTGCAATATGTGGTGTTGACAGATTTTGATCCCAGAGTCATTCAGGGGTCAAAAGGGTCAGTCTCTCATTACCCGCTTAGTATTTCAAAATGCTACTAGGTAACATGGTTGGCTTGATCTCATTCTGCAGATACAGCAAGCAAATCCGTCAGCGTTACTAAATAAATAGCTACTGTTAATTGAAGGAATGTCCCAGTGCGTGTGTCGTTTAGGACGGATTTATTTTCTCAGTGGTTAAATTTTGTTTTTAATTTTTCCATGATAAATTACATTACAACTACTGTTTCATCATCACATTATGCAAGTTCTTTAGTTTTCTGTTGTGCATTAATTGTATAACTGTGCATGTTGCCTCAAAAATGGTACAAATAATGCATTTGCACCAAACTTTTATGCTTGTCCAATTTCACCACTCCTGTTGACCGGGTGCATAGCATACAAAATCTCATGCGCGTACATTGAATGTCCATTTTTCCTCACACAAAAGTAAATGCGCATTTTATTAACCTATAATCAACTTTGTCAGAATAACCTCTGAACCAAGAGTCATTCAGGGTGTTTACAGATTGGGATCAAAGGTCATGTAGTGGTCATTACAGGTCAGTTACTCTTATCCACCTTTGTGCTGTTTCTGCCACAAATCAATTCCTGACCCAAGGTCCATATGGGCTTTATGCAGATTTGGGTTAGGGGTAAAGGTCATGTAGGCCGATTAAAGGGATATTATTTAAAAATCTAAACATTCCTCCTTGTGCCTCAAAATAATTGCTATATTCACCAGACTTGGTCAGAAAAACCATTGACCTTAGGCCCATATGGGGTGTACACAGATCAACATGTGGCTGCCATTGCAGTTGTTGACCACCTTAATGTAAGATGCATAGTTTCCTGGAGTTGTCTAGTTCCAAGTTCTGCTTCTAATGTCATGATAGAGGGCATTGTTTCATAGAAAATGTGGGTTTTGACCAATTATTTGTCAGCCATTTGGAATTTAAGTTTATTTCAGATTCCAAAAAGGCGTATTCCAGGGCGATCCTTTATCACCTATTATATGTTTGTCAGTTTTTAATCCAATTTTGGAAAAACTGCAGCAAAATGAATCTTTTGGCTATTCAATCAATGAGACAAAATACATCACAACTCCGTTCGCTGATGATTTCAATCTCATCACCACAAATAAAAGAACTCACCAACGTCTCCTAAATGAAATATCTACCTGGACTATGTCAATGAACCTTAAATTAAAGCCTGTGAAGTGTAAATCACTATCTCTTGTGAGTGGAAAACCCACCCCGATTGTATTCAAACTGGGTGACAATGATGTCAATTCTATTGAAAATGATCCCCACAAATTCCTGGGATCTCAATTGTCATTTTCAGGGAAGCAAGAAGATACATTTGATTACGTCAAGGACCACCTCTGCACTCGCCTTGAGAGGATTGACAAGCTTCTGGTTAGAGGAGAATATAAGGTTAAGATCTATAAAAACTATCTCCTCCCCTCAAGCCGATTCATCCTCACGGTCCACGACGTGACCAAAACTCATCTCCTTGCCCTTGACTCCATAGTTCACAAATAGTAAATCTTGGAGCGGCTAAGCTAGAATCTGCCCCCGGAGGGTATTCAGATTTCCACATCTTCTCGATATTAAATCTATTTACCAATTGTATCTTGAATGTCATGTGGGGCGCACCTTTCCTCAAGATCTATAGCGGATCCATAGGGAATACGCTCTGGATTTCCCGCATTGAGAGGCGGGCAAATGTCAAGAAGTTCTCTGTTACACATACTGTAAAAATACGATCGACAGGTCTGATCATACGCAGCCATCAAGAAAACCGAAAAACTTGGTGCCAGATTCCATAAAAGATGGGTGACCGAGGGCTGGATGAACCATCTCAAAAAACCTGGTTTGGAAAAATCTGACCTTCTGGAAGTCCTTTATTTATGATCTTCCAAAAGGAATCATGAAATTCATGCTCAATGCCTTTCTTGATACTCTACCAACAAAAAACAACCTTAGTCGTTGGGGAAAAGAATAAATACTAAGCGCACCACTCTGCAGTACCAAAGAAACCCTCCAACACGTGCTGAACAACTGTAATACTATGCTTGATCAGGGCCCGTATACATTGCGTCATGACTCTGTTCTCCGCATTATCATGGTACGCTTAAAGAAGTCAGTGACCAGTCATTGGAATTTGTATGGTGATCTTGCTGGTTGCAAAAAAAATAGCACGGCACCACAATCATTCCTCTGACATTTTGCCAAATCAGCAGCGGCTCTCCCCGATATTGTGCCTCATTAAGGGAAAGCTCAAAGTCAAAGTCATCATCATTATTGGGCTCACTGTTCCTTTTGAGCCAAACATCCACAAAGCTCATGAGCGCAAGCTTACTAAGTATGCATGTCAACCATTGATTTGCAGAACAGGTTATTACGCCACACTCCCTCTGTGTTGAGGGTTGGTAGCAGAGGCTCATTATCGGCCATTCCAATAGAATGAATGCTGCCATAACCCAACACAATTGCAACAGATCAATTCCAAAAGAATTGTATTGAAGAATACCTTTAAAATCAACATATCCAGTCTACTAAAATCCAAGGAGTGGGAACATATATTTTTAAAAGGGTAAGGTTAGACAGTGGTCAAATTTTAAAAACTATCACAACGCGTTGAAAAGTATGCCCACGGTGTGCGTTACATTTCCAGGATTAAAAAAAGGTAATAGTTTGCCATATCTTCAGTTGTAGTTCACTAGTTATGAGTCAAAAAATAGGTTCAAGGCCAATGGGGTAATTTTTCAGATATATCTGTTCATTATAAAAATGGTGTCAATTGTTCGTCTAATGGGTATCAGAACACGAAAATATCCTGGTTGGGCGGAACCATCTGTGTCAATATTCTTGCCAGGGTGCGCATAATTGGATGCAAAATTGACTGGGAGCTACAGGGTCCATGGGAGGTCACATCATAATCTCTGTAATCTTATATGCGAAAAGTTCACAAACAAAGATCTATTTACATTTAACTTATCTTAGTGGGACAATTTAAAACATGTTACCACCAGTCCGATCAAAATCGGACCATTCTATAAATTATACCTACCCCAGGATACCTTGAACTGTTATGAGCCGATTGTACTAAAACTTACCGTTAGATAGGGCCAACTATACATTTTTTTTAACCTTTTTGGTTTTTTTAATTTGGTTATTTTTACATCATTTAATCAATTCGAATATCTAATTTTACCCCTGTACAAACCGTTGCCCCTGCCCCTTATTTTAATTTCTATCATGTGCCCTAGGTTTATTTTGGTAGACTTTTTTATATAATTCATTTTTGGACTATTGTCAGAGTATATACACCAAAATTTTTTTCTGCTCTGTTGCAATTTGTGTGGGGTAAATCTACATATTGACTATTACTGATTCTAATGTGTGTGCTATTCAATCATTTTTCCCATGGTTTCTAACAATATAGTAAACCCTTGAAGCAGGTCTTCCAAAAAACGTCTGCAATCCTCAGTCAACGGGCAATTGTTTGCTCCATGCTATTTTTAAAAGCTTCAATGAGTGAATCGAATCTATCGTAACCGATTCGGCAGAGCGGGCGAAAAGTCTAGGCCTATCTCCGTTGCCCTCGATTGAGGCTATTTGTTTCAAAATTGTTTTGTGTGAACGTGTGGGGCATGTGCTCTTCAAGCTGAATAATGTCGGTAAGCAAAATCGACCTAGAAGTGTGTTATTTTCCCCGTGTTGTTTTGGGTTTGTCGCTGTGACTAACCCCGTACCCAAGATATCAGAGTCCACATACTCACGTATGGGTTTGTTGTAGTAGCGAAACGCTGGGCGTCGTAAAGCGCTTTTTTTAATAACGAACCTCGAATTAAAATCTACGTTCGAATAACCACACAGCAAAGAACAGGCACTGTTGCACTGTGTGATGTATTAAATTTACGTATACGTACAAATCCATTCGTTAATGTATGTGCATCGTCTGTATGAAGTTGCAGCAGGGCGTTTGGTAAATGAATATTTATGGTGGGCGCATACCAAATTTTGTTAGGGGAGGTTTCCACTCCCGTGGTCCATAAGAGCGCATGTGCGCTATAGCTCTGGCAATATTAATGTGTTATTTTGAGTTGTTCCTATTTTTTTTGTTTAATGTTATTTGGAATTTTTATTAATAGCTTTATTTTTCTATTTGTAGAGGGATTTGTTATAGATATTTCATTCTTTATCTTGCTACGATGTTTTGTGTTCATTTTATTCCGACGGGGGGGGGTTTGTTGGCGATTTTAAAATCCTTTATTTTAGTTGTTGGTATGTTCGGCCTCAGGCTGTTGGCATGCTGACAACGCATGCTCCCGGGGCAGATTGCCTCACCCTCGTAACATCCTCGATTTTATAAAGGTCCGGGTCCTACGAAGTGAAGACATACCATTATTTAAAGGGTTGTTTAATCATTATAGGATAATACTAAATAATAATAATAATAGGAATGGGAAAGGGGCCGAATTTCGAAAATCATGTTTATTCAGGATCCCTGGTTCGTGCATGCAAGTCATTCTTGTTCTATTAGGCCTATTAAACTTCATAGGTACTATATTCATAGCTATTTTGAAACGTGACTTGCAGTTTTGCAAGAATTTTACAAATTTTCGTTCTTGTTTGGTAGCTTATGTAGCCGTCCCTACCTGAAGGCAATCGTTGTTCCGAATTTGCATTTATACATGGTTGCTATAAAAAATCATCAAGCGGGGTCAAGTTCACACCATTGGTATTTTGCCCAAGGTTTCACCAGAACACATTGACCCCCCCGTGAGGGGTCACATCACAACTGAAACAAGCAAACACGAATTGATCAACATTCGTGTATGGACTGAAATTATTTGTTAAATTTTAGCACATTTCATTGTTCTTTGACTTTAAAATAGATTCACATTGCCCGATTAGTGTTTCATGTAGTTTGACCATACAAACGAACGATGGAATATTGTACACTTCAGTATCAATTTCTTATGTCAAACGCGGAGCCGTGGGATGGTGAACCTTTTTCCCCCCTCCCCCGAGGCAACCAACCACTCGCAAGTGGATAGCAGATCTTTAGACAGAGAGCCGAGTTGGCTAGCTGTTTTACTATGGGAAAGTCATTTCAATTCTAGGCCAGTTTTTAATACGCCATTTGATGATGTGGTTTGGGGATTCTGGTACAAAACTTCATTACCCACAGTCCAGTGTAAACCAACCCGGGGTTTAAACATCTCTGCATAATGATATTTTAAAGAAAGTTATTAAATTATCGAACAAACAATCCACAACATGTGCAAAAAGCGACCCACTCTCCCCTTTTCCTTGCGCAAGTTACAATACCTATTACCATATTAGCAGGCCGGCTCCCTAGGTCCTGCAAGACAACAAAAACACAAAAAAACCGCAAGGCCGTTAATGGAATAACCGCTACACGCCTACAATATTCCATACGTTTCAAGCCTGCAAATTACGAGTCAGAAAATTAGGCTTTAAAACTTGTGTTTTCTCGTGTTCTGCTCGGCCTTTGGTTTGTAAATATATCGCAGTATACCGGCTCAAAGAATCACGACCAAATTATTTTCTGAAGACCTTGGATATGTTTTGTAGTAGGATTTCCTAATTACGTCACCTAGGTATGTCCCCCCCGTTATTTTACAATTACGGCAAAGGGAGGGGGGGTTGCAGGTGTAATATTTTCTAACTCATGCAGTAGGTCTCCATCCGTAATCAAATCGTAATATAGTACGACGACAACAAATTGAAATGTCCTTATTCAATTTGTTCTTCTGATAACTTATCAGAGCTCTGAAGAGAGGTTGTACCCTCCCTTCAATTTGGCCAGGTTAGCTCGCAAGCGTCACACTACACTTAGGGAAAAAATATAATTGCTACAACACCTATTTTAATTTTAAGGGAGTCCCCAAGTAATGTTCTCCACTGTAACATTTTGTTTTAACATTTACTGTTAGAATCCAAAACCTTATTACGATTCTGTGTATCTGCCTGTGGTCAAATGTTAACCCGAACATAATTGCCTGCTGTTTTCAACATACCTGCACGACATTTAGGTCACTGCATGTGAATGTCCTTGGTAGTGCCGCCTACTACCTTTCTCGCATACAGGGTCAAATGTCATCTAGAGGTAATTTCCCAAAATGGTTAGAATTGTAATTGTGTATGTGTATTCCACATATATGTCGATCGTTTTCATGACACTAGATAACTACCCCTGGGGATTGTCCCATCATTTGGTGACCTCCTGTTGAACCTTTGACCTCTTGTACCTCATGTGACCTTAAATTGTCCAGAATTTAAATTCCTGGTGTATCCACAAAGGCCTATGTCGATCGATATTATGACGCTAGTAAAATGACATTTGGTTAGTGTCCTACATGTTGGTGACCTCATGTGATCTTCAAATGGTCAGAATGATAAAATGCACAGTGTATCCACATATGTTGATCGATTTATATTACCCTATATATAAATGCACGTGGGTAGTGTCCAGCATTTTTGGTGACCTCATGTGACCTCGTGTGACCTTAAATGGTCAGAATTATAACATTATAAGCTTTGGTTAATCCCATATTCGATCGATTTTCATGACCTTAGATACCAGTGGCCCTTGGGTAGTATCCCACATGTTATTGACCTTATGGGTGGGGACCTTTGTGACCTACGACCTTAAATGATCAGAATTATAACATTGCATTGGTTTATCCACATAATGTCGATCGAGTTTCATGGCACTTTAGCCACGTAGATACATTTGCCCTTGTGTATGCCCCACATGTTGGGGTGACCTCATGTGACCCTTAAAATGGTCAGATGAGAAAATTGCTTGGTGTATCCACATAATGTCGACGCGATTTAATGACCACTAAATAATTGACCCTTGTGTAGTGTCCTATTTGTTGGTGACCTCAGTGCCCAAAAGACAAGATAAATGGTCAGATTATAAAAGATACTCAATGTAATCCACATATGTCGATCGATTTCTTCTATGACACTTAGATATAATGCCCTTGGGTAGTGTACTGCATGTTGGTGACCACTCACTTGACCTTAATTGGTCAGAATTATAACATTGCTTGGTGTAAATCCAGATATTCGATCGATTTTCATGACACTTAGATCAATGGCCCTTGGGTATGTCCCACATGTTGTGACCTCATGTGACCTTTTGACCTCTGTGACCCTCATAGGGGTACCTTAAAAAACAATTGGTCAGAATTTTAAAATCCCTTGTGTATCCACAAAGGCCTATGTCGATTCATTTATGACTCTTAGATGAAATGACCAATTTGGGTAGTGTCCTACATGTTTGGTGACCTCATGTGATCTTAGAATGGTCCGATTTAAAATTTGCACAGTGTATCCACATCTGTTGATCGATTTATATGACTCTTAGATTAACTGCCCACGGTGGGTATTGGTCCCCCCATGTTGGTGACCTCATTGACCTCGTGTGACCTTAAAAATGGTCAGAATTACTACATTGCGGCTTGGGGTATCCACATAGTCAGATCCTTTCTTGCCACTTAGATACAGTGGCCCTTGGGTTAGTGTCCCCCACAATGTGATTGACCTTATGTTGACCTTTGTGACCTCACGTGACCCTTACAATATCAGATTATAACATTGCTTGGTGTAGCCACATAATGTCGACGATTTTCATGACACCTTAGATTCATTGGACCCTTGGGTAGTGCCCCACATGTTGGTGACCCGCATGGACTGTAAAATGGTCAGAATTATAAAATTGCTTGGTGGTATCACATAGATGTCGATCGTTTAATGACACTTAATAATGACCCTTGGGTAGTGTCCTATGCGTGTTGGATGACCATCTGTGACCCCCTCAAAATGGTCAGAAATTATAAAATTCATCAAAAGTCATCACCAACATATGTCGCGATTTCTTTCTATGACACTTAGCTACATGACCCTTGGTAGTGTCTCCATGTTTGTGACTCAATTGACCTTAATTGGTCAGGAAGTTATACAATTGCTTGGTGTATCCACCAAAAAAAAAAATTTTTTCGATCGATCATGACACGTTAGATAACCAGAGGGCCCTTGGGGTAGGTGTCCCAATGTTATTGACCTTATGTGACCTTTGGTGACCTCATGTGACCTTAAAAGGTCCATATTATAATTGCTAGTAGGGTAATCCACATATGTCGATCGATTTCTAGGAAACTTAGTAGATGACCCTGCAGTGTAAGTGTCCCCCCCCCCCCCCCCCACATGTTGGGGACTATGTGACCTGAATTGTTCAGAATTATAAAATTAACTTAGTGTATTTCCACATATGTCGATCGAATTTCTATGACACTGTAGATAGAATGACCCTTGGGTAGGGTCCCACACTGTTGGTGACCTCGTTGACCTTAAATTGATCAGACATATGAAATTGCTGGTGTATCCACATATGTTTTTATCGATTTTCGACACTTAGAAAACATTGGCCCTTGGTTCGTGTCCACATGGTTGGTGATCTCATGTGACCTTTGTGACCTCATGTGGCCTGCAAATGGGTCAGAATTAATAAATATTGCTTGGTTCCTAGATATCCACATATGTCGAATCATACAATGTTGCTGACCACCTCATGTAACCGCGTGTGACCGTACAAATGCGAATTATAAATTTTTGTGTATCCAAATATGTCTATCGATTTATTGACCTAGATAAAAATGTTTATCCTGGGTAGTGTCCCACATGTTGGTGACCTCATGTAACCTTAATTGATCAAATTCTAAGAATGCTTGTTTTACCACTAATGTTGAATCTTATCTATGACCCTAAGACATAATGACCCTTGGTTAGTGTCCACCACATGTTGGTGACCTCATGTGACTTATGCCTCATGTAGACCTGTTAAATTGGTCAGCATTAATAAAATTGCTGGTGTCTCCTCCACATATGTCGATCGATTTTCATGACACCAGATAAACTTGGGCATAGTGTCCCGTGCGTTGGTCACCTCATGCGACCCTTGTCCTCATTTACAAAATCACTATGGCAGAACGACAATGCGTTCTGTAACGCTGTATTTTTTAATCATTTGGCACTTTTCTTGGCTCCCCTTTTTAGATCAATTTTAAAAATGCCTTTTAAATATGATTTTACCAGTTTCTATTCAAAAATTTTGACGCAGAATAACGTCAAGTTTGACCAGATTCTGGTCAAATTTACAAGATTTTCCAGTCAAATTGACGCAGGAAACCTTGTAAGACCACATGTTCAGTCCAAAAGTGACGATCTATTTTTCAGAGTGTTAAAAGGGGAAGTTTACAATCGAATGTAGAAGATTTTATTTGACATACTATGCATCTTTGAGCAATAGTTTGAACCTATTAAAGGGAAATGCTAAAACTAATGAAACATCTGAATTTCAACATTCTTCAAAGAGAAACGCATGTGAGATAAGTGTGAGCAAATTCACAGCCCCGGATCCCTCGGAAATCATCTTGTATTCTTGCTTTAATTAATCTAACCCTTACCATGCTCATTGTTACTTCAAATTCCAAATTAGCACCTTTATGGCCTAAATTACCATCTAGGCCTACCCTTTGCACGTACTTGTATATGTGTCCTGCGTTTTTTCGTGTACATATATACTTTAAAGTAAAACCCTACCTTATTTTTTTGTGATCGTCTGTCAATGGAGTGCTGGAAGACCCATACTAATCAAATTCTGTATGTCCGTCGTGTGTGTATGTTCTGTCGGTATGCGTGTATACAGTAATGCAGGGCCGTAGCCGAGGGGGGGTGCGATGCACCCCCCCAAAAATGACAAGGTCCGCTTTAATGTTTAATGTCCGCTTTGCCATGTCTACGGTCCGTGTTGTCAATTAAAATTTGTCTTAAGGGTTGTGGTGCATGGTATATGAATTGAACTAAGGCATGACTAGCACCTGTTCACCAATCGCATTATGAATTGGAGACGACGGTGAAAATTTTGGGGTCACCGGCTAGCGCAAGCGAGCAGAAAATTTTTTTTTTGTTAACTGCAAATGGTCCGCTTCTGCAAATCTGCGTCCCCCCCCCCCCCGAAATAAATTCCTGGCTACTGGCCTGACAGATGTGTTGTATATATGTCATGTGGGTGCGGTGTTTCATGCACGCATGCATGCATCTCCACAACAAAAGGCATAAAAGTTGATACTTGCTAGTTGGAATGGATCGGCAATGACTTCGGTGAGGTGGTCAACATTCAATGCCAACATTTGAAAGTCATTTCCATGACATTGCCGGCATCCAAAGCCAAATGGTTGTATGATCATGAAACTTGGTAGGTATCCGATTGTGATGCCACATATGCATAAAAATGGAAACTATATGAATACACGTGTACCTTAATGCATATAGCAACTTATTTTTGAAGAGGCGCCCCCAATTTTCAACATTTTTAGATTTTTACATGGTCTTATTAGACTAACTGGCTATTAAACTATACCTATAATGGTCAAGCTCGAAAATTTTTTTACTAGCACTTCTGGTTAAGCTATCTGTAATTTGTATTCTTTGTATTGGACTATCTGTAATATTGTATTTAAGAAATGTAATTTCATTCTTATTTAGTGTTTTCTGTAATTGTAGATTTGGGATATAATCATGAGATTTCATTATACAGAGAGCCCATCGGGGAGGGAAAGCACATGAAACGTAGAATCATGGCAGTGGTGACGTCCCGTCACCAAACTTTCAACAGGGATGATCGTAACCTTACCATTCCACATTCCCCGGGCTAACATTGATAATTTATCCATATATATCCCCATCAGACCCAGACGCACCTCAGCTTGTCCATACATTCTAAAACCAAAAATGGTCCCTCATGACTGGCAGTCACACGGAACTCCAGCCCTCCGTTTGACTTATTCCAAACATAATGAAATCTTCTCAACATCCGTCTATGGAATGCCCTTTCTGTCCGTAAAAAGACGTTCTCTATTTATGATGACATTATGGAGAATGATGTGGACATTGTTGTGATAACTGAAACCGGTTGGCTGAAAGCGATCCGGTGGTCATTGCTGAGATGCCTGAGGGATATTCCTTCCGCACTTTCCAGGAGTCTGATGACCATGGTGTATTGGGATAATCCCCAAAACTTTCCCTAAACATTTCAAATACACCCACAGGCATTAAAACACCTTCTTTTGAGCATGCTTTGTGTGGTATAAATAAAACTAGTGTTAACTCATCCTGTGTATCGTCCACCCCCTTCCAGGGAAAATGGTCTCAAAATAAGTCCATTCTTAATGAGTTTGATACTTTTCCTTAATGAGATTGCTCGTTCCCGCTAAAACGATACTGCTGTGTGATTTCAACGTTCATGTCGACCTCGCCCCGCAAAACCGGAGTCGATTCATTTTTTGGAGATTCTCGCTGCTAATGGTTTTCATAACATATCCATGGCCCTACCCATAAAACTGGTACTCTGGACCTGATCATATCTCGTCTTTAAGATGGATTATTTGCTGGGTGGGGGCCTCTTGCCTGGGCTGGGCTCTGATCATCGTTTGATTAATTGTACGATTAACAGCCAGAAATCACCACTCATGAGAACTTTGTGCACCATCAGAAATACTAAAGACTATTGACAAGGACTCTTTCTCAAATTACATTTCATCCATGATTGGCATTCTTGACCTTCGTGATTGTCATTTTGATGAGGCGCTTGGTAAATTTGAGGAGTCTTTAATTAGGGTACTCGATTCCCATGCACCTCCTCAACAGCGTACCCGCTTATTAGACCACGATCACCTTGGTTTAATAAGATATTGATGATGCCAGCCGTGAACGTAGACGTTTAGAGAGAAAATGGGTTAAAACTAGAAAATTGTCGATGCTGGATGCATACAATTTACAATCAGCAGTGACTGGTAAACTCATTCATCATGCTTAGGAGGTTTATTTCAGAGAACAATTAGAAAATGCTACAACAACCATGTTTGCTATCGGGTACGCTTCTGAACCCCAAACCAAACAACTTCCCTCACTGTAATTCAGCTACTGACCTAAGTAGCTCATTGACAGGTTTTTCAGCGACAAGGTAACAAAATCAGACGGGACCTTGATATTATCCAGGTCTACCTCGTCATGAATGATCCAAGTGGGACAAGACTGCAGGAGACCGGTCCAATGCATGCGTTCAATCCATCACTTTGAAGAGGTAACCAAGGTGATTAGTCCACTCCATCAATCATGCTCCTTAACCCATCCATTGGTGTACTTACGAGAATGTTGCAACTCTGGCTAAGCCATTAACACTGATCATTAACAAGTCTATCCCGCACTGGTGGTTTTTTCCCCGCTACGGTCTCCGGGAAGCTGCTGTGACACCCATTCTCAAAAAGCTCCCTAGACAAAGCGGTGCCACAACTATCGCCCTGTGTCCAAATATAGCTGCGTGTCTAAGTTCATGGAGAAAATAGTGAGTTGCCTAGATAAAGGATCATCTTGGCTCAATGACTTAAATGAGAAGTTTCCGTCAGCTTACAAAGAAATGACACAGCACTGAATCGGCACTTCTGCGTGTCAAGCGTGTCCTCAATGCAATTCACAACATTACGGCAGTTTGCTATTGTGCTGCGAGATCTTTCTGCCTCTTTTGATACTGTTTGATCATGCAGTCTTGGATAGGTTTACTTGATACTTTCAAATTCAGGTACTGCCTACAGTGGATTCCGGTCTACCTGCAGAACCTCTCTTTTCGTGTGCGCATGGGGATGCACTTTCAAACAAGCATCATCTCCTTTCGGTCTTCCTCAGGGTTCTGTGGTCGGGCCTCTCCTTTTTCATAATGTTACACATACTTTATCGCCTCAATCATCCGGAAGCACAAATTGCTTACCACATGTATGCTGATGGTGTGCAGCTCTATTTGACCTTTGATCCCAAGATTGATGTGATGCCAAACATGCGTCAAAATACTCCGTCTTTGTATTGATGAACAGTGAGTGGATGCGCTGTAACAAACTCAAATTGAATGATGAAAAGACAGAATTTTTCATCGCATGTTCATCCTCTTACACAAGTCGCCTCAAAGACATTACCATCAGGTCGGGACACGTGGATTTCCCCAGTCCTCGGCAATTAGAAACCTTGGTGCGTGTTTTGATCAGACATGTCTATGCTGAACAGTAAAGGTCACATAAGTCTGTCCTTTCACCTTCGCAATATTTACCGGATCCTCCGCTTTATCACATGTGAAAGTTGTCATCATCTCGTCCTTCACTGATTTTATCTCGCATTGCCTATGCCAATTACCTTTTGTATGGAATGTCGTCCAGAGATCGTAGTAAAACTTCAGATTTTGTCCGAATATAGCACCAGCTGGTGTTCAGAATTGAGAGAAGGACACCAGCACACCACTCTTACAGAGCTCATTGGCTACCAATTGTGGAGGCGAGTTGTCTTTAAGCTTTTGCTTCTTACTTACAAGGGCATTTCCGAATTGCCATCTTACTTGTCCGAATCTCTCTTGTATATTCCTGGCAGGCCATGATTGCGTTCTGCAGATGACAAGGCTCCTCACTGTTTCCGCACAAAAGGTCCAGTGGGTGGACGGGGCTTTTCAGCAATGCGTCCCCTAGCCTATGGAACTCTTGGCCTATCTCTGTTCGCCACCAAGCCATTGTTACTTTAAGAAAGCTCTAAAAATCATTATTCCGAAGAGTTGATTGTGTGCTTAATGGTTTTTTTGTTATTGCCTCACATGATCGTTAATATGCCGGCTGTTATTCTTTTTATTTTATAGTTTATGTTAGTACTATCTCATAGTATACAACAGTATTGTAAAAGATGAACCATGTTTAGGTAAATAGTAATTACTCTTTCTATTTTGTAACGCGCTTTGACCTTGTTTTGGATAAGCGCTATATCACATGCCGTTTGTATATGGATTGAAATGTCTATGTGTCGCAAACGAAGGAATTTTTTAATTAGAATAATTAATATCGGAGATCTCCTATAATATAATTCAATGGCGGCTGGAAACGAACTGCCAGGGAAATAGCCGGGACAATAGCGCCAGTGCGTATCTACGCTCATCCATTAGTTGTTTATTGGCAGGCAAGTCTAGTTAGAGTCATTTTCTATAGGTGTGCACTATTTCACATGGACGAACGTAAACTTAGAATTTCCGGCAGAGCTGGAAAGTACAATCTAGGACCCAATTTCAATTACAAAATCGCTTAATTTTATATACATACCTGTACAATTAAGTGTTTTAGGTTTTGTAACCGTTATTAAACACCTAGACCAATTTAACGAAAAAAATAAAAATACCAACTTTTTGGTCAAAAGTGGGTATTTTCGTAGACCACTGCTCCTATAAATCGCTAAAAAGCCATTGAATTCCGCATCGTTTTTTTCCATTTTTAAATCAGAGCAATGCATTTTTAAACATGAACGCCTAGACGCTTTTAAAACCCTATACATTTGCCAGCCGTTTTTAGGAGAATAAACACCAAGGTGTTTAGAAGGTAAACCCAAAACACCAAAGGCATTTAGAAGCTTAACACTAGAGTGTTCAAATAAACCAAAACGTGTTTATTTTGTATCAACACTTAGGTAATATTGTTTTAAACGCGTTAAGGCTTTCACGTTAGAAATTCACATTGCTCTATTAAAAATGGGAAAAACAGCGCTGAATTTCAATGCTTTTTTAGTGATTTATAGGCGCAGTGGTCCAAAGAAATCCACTTTTGACAAAAGTTGGTATTTTTTTATTTTGTTGTTTCTTAAATCTCTAGGGTTTAATTAACTGTTACAAAACCTATAAACACTTAATTTTAACAGTGTACGCATTTTTTATCCATTCTCGTTCGCAGGTTGAGTTTCCTAGACAATTTCAACATAACTGTGGCAAAAAGTTTGAAAATTGGGGTACTCTAAAAAAAAATGTGCTGTTATTGCTCTAACAAGCACAAAAATCAACCACTAACTCCACTCAATCTCCAACACACTTTCCTTATGAAGCTTTAGCACCATTGCGTGCTCTTGTTTATTCAAAATATGACATGATCTGGGTCACCTATTCCAGGTCCTAGTTTTATTCCAATGGGTGCTTTCATTATTTTTTGGTCCTTTTTAGGGTTGGGCCTTTTAATATTTATTTAATAATTCCCTGTGACTTATCTTTCATCTTTGATATCGCATATTTGGATATTTTTTTTTTGGGTGCTTTTGTATATGTTGTTGTTTTTTAAATGTCATGTGTGTGCAAATGCTTGCAGAGTTTTGAGCCAGGCTTTCAGCCTACTCAACCCTCCTGTCTGGCTTTATATGTTGCCTTTTCAATTTGTTTGTATTTTATATGTCAATAAAAAATTGAAATGATGAAATAAATAACTTATGGCCTAATACACAGTGGCATCTGTGCATTGGCAGCTTTTGGTTTTCTTTGCGCTGTCTGTGATATTTCTTGCAGTTGACCATCTCATGTTATTTTGCTTGTTCTTATTTGTATGTGTAATATTTTTTTCTTTCTGACTTTGTTTTGCTTTATTTGCCATTGTTATCGACAGATGGAAAGGGTAAGTTCTTTTTGTTTAAAATAGGATGGCTTACCAAAGCAATGTCAGTCACACATTTTACTTAAGTGTACACAAAGCTCAAATCGGTTTTGACTGTTCAGCATCACAAGGAAGTAACTATCAGCTGGCAGTTGAATTTGAAAGCCATTCTGCATTGTAGTTATCTTTCCCTCATTGCTAGCAATGCATCAATAGCTGTAGAAATCTCATTATTTTCATTTTACACATGTGGCTTTGGATAGTAATTCAAGGGTGGTGCTGGTTGCAAAAGGTATTTACTTAGGCCAACAAAAGAAAAGAAGTTTGTCTCACGTACATTTGGCAAAAAAGCTATGTGCTATGTTTTTTTAAAGAAAATGAGCTATGCAAAATGCGCAAATTCTTTTTTTATTGCGGCCAATTTTTCAATTTCATTTTTTTTTTAAAGGACAAAAATTGGGCTAATTTTTAAGGGTTATGCAACAAAAGTGACTCCATGCGTGGTGGGTCTTTGAGACAAAACTTTTAATTTTCTTGGCCTTAGAGCATGTTTAACTAACACACATATAGAAGCAAGGTGTGCAACATGCATTTTGCTGACCGGTGACCTTGGTGAAAATCACTTATTTGGGGTTATTGTTTTGCAGAGTCTGGCTCAGTGGCGACATCAGAGGGGTGGCAGAGGAGGTTACCACCCCTTAAAGGGATTAGCAGCGATTTGCCTATCCGAAACACATAAAAAAATCATCAAAATTCATATTTTTATATCTTTGTAACTGGCATGGATATGCGAACATAACCTGCAAGTGGTTGGCTTAAAATCTGTGTATTAAAGACAAGGCAGTACTTTTTATCTGATTCTGTAATTTCTATACGTGCGTATCAAAATTCCGGCTTGAGATCAAAAAAAGCCTTTCCCGGTGAATATCACAGATTTTCAGCGTGATATGAATAGCAGAGATTTATATAGCGCCTTATGCTATTGGCCTCTAAGCGCTTTCACAAATGGCCGCTGATCTCTGTGGCCCAACCATACCATAAACCATATAGCATCATTTCAAGGGATGCAGCAGATCGGGATCAGCGCTTTCCCTTATCAGCGAACATACATCGAGATAACCAACGCAGCCGGGACCAGCTCCCCAAATATCGCATGGGTAAATCGAGACAACCAAGTGGTTAATTTCTTGTCCAGGGAAATTACAAGATAGCTGAATCTCACAGGGCTCGAACACACGCCTATATGCATGTATGAGCATACACTGGAGTCGAGCGCTTACCTGAATGAGCTATCTTGTCCGCCTGCACCATGCTCAATACAGTTCGACCTCAAACACAAACATTATTTATCTCTGTTTATTCTGTACTGGTGTAAACCACAATCAGCTGTTTAGTGTAGATTTTGAGATGCAATGCATGCCGTCCCTGTATACGTCTATTTGCGGGAGACGGTATGACAAATTTCCTCAAATACCTCATTTTTTTCACTATTTGGTGGTTTGTTTCTACAATAAAGTAGTTACATGGCATTGTACACACTTATCCCTGATTTATAAGTTTAAAAAATGCATTTCCACATTTTTTCGATTCTCTCGCATTATCGCTGCTAATCCCTTTAAGGTTCATTTTAAAAGAGGAAAAAATAGTAACATTCAGGGTTGTTATGCAACAAAATGTATTAAAAGTAAGATTTTAACCCAAGGGTTTTTTATCTGCCTAAGATTTTACCCTGGTGCTACCTGTGGTCTGGCTTTGTATAGAGCACCATCTATTGTATATGAACTGAACTCGGGTGCATGTAGTAATAACTGTCAATGTTATTAAATTGAACATTGAGGTGCAGTTGTACACCTCACTGGGTATCCATCAATTTACAAGCAAATGTTAATACAATGGCAAGTTCATTGATTTTCAATATGTTGTAAATGTTTATTGCCATAGCCACTCGATTTAATTCAAACTGAAAATCACAATCTAGAAATCGTGTTGCACACTGCTTGCATAGCAATACTCAAAATTAACACGGCATATTATTAGCTAACCCCTGCTTTTGGGTCATTGTAGCTCCCTATGATGTTGTAACTGGCCAGAATGCCATTTTAAGCATCTTCAAAATATTTTTTCTTTCACAGTTTTTATATTTGGGTTGAAATGTATGCCAGATCAGTAGTTAAAGGTACAACGAGAGATTTCATATAGCGGGTGTCCATAAAAAATATGAAAATTCGGCACTAATGTAAAGCTTTCTATCAAAAATATCCCCATGTGAAAGGATTAAGCTGAGAATTATTTTTTGGGGGGTACAAAAATTATGAAATTTCTAATTTACTATAGGAGCAAATAGTTAATTCAGCCTATATGTTTTATATTGAAATTAAGCAAATCAAAATTGCCTTTTGTTTTCACTTTCAAGGCATTAGGTAAGAAATCTATTAGTGATCGTATTTATGAAATCACTACATATACGACACTATATGTGGAGGCCCCAGAATCTCTCGTTGCACCTTTAAGTATTGTAATTTCCAACTTCATTAAAATGCAGTAGAAGATAAATGATCAGGATGATTTTGTATGATTGTTGGTGTTTTTGTTAGTGCAGTTCATGTGACTGCAACACATTTAAAGGTGCAACGAGAGATTTCACATATCAGGTATCCTGAAGAAAATTGAAAGCCCTGATTTTTGCACTGATGTAAAGCTTTTCATCAATAATATCTCCATCTGAAAGGATTAAGCTGAGAACTATTTCTTTGGTACAAAAATTTTGAAATATCTAATTTTGTATAGGAGCAAATACAAAATTCAGCCTATGTATTATATTGGATTGAAAGCAAATAAAAATCCCGGCAAGAGTTCCATATGTACCCCCCCTCATATATTTACATGCAACATAAAATTTAATTATTTTAGCTGTTTATTCCGTTTTTGATGAAACAAGGCCAATATTAAAATGAATTTTGTATTATGTAAATATATATGAGGGGGGTACATATGGAACTCTTTCCATAATCCCCCTTTTTTTATCACTTTAAGACATTTCTGTAGCCAAATACAAGGTAAGAAATCTTTATATGAAATCACTACATATGACGCATTACATAGATGCCTCAAAATCTCTTGTTGCACCTTTAATGTATAGGTTACAGTGAATCTGTAACCTATACATTAAAGGTTACAGTGAATCTGTTGCCAAGCTGGCAGCCATCCACATAGCAGCTCTGTGGCATTGGAGAAGTTGGAGGAATGGGTTTAATCAACATGTATCTGTTGTGATTATTTTCAAATAAAAAAATAACCGCTTCACCCTAACCCGTCTGACCGGCAGTTATCGGCAGTCGCGATCTTTTCAATGCTGATTATTGCTGGCTGGACATCTAGTGATCTGAAGGGTTTGTTGATTACTGCCAGCCAGACGTTTTCTCCACAGGAGCCCAGAGTCAGTTAGGGTTTTTACAATTGATAAAATATTTTAAATTTTAAGATTTTACCATATCCCAGTGGAGATAAGTAATTTTAGTTGCACCTGCCCACATCATATTCTAAATCCCTGTTTAGCTCTCAGGTTGCAAGAGAGTGTCATTCTAAGGTGTACATTAAATGTCTCAATTGATTTTAGGCAGAGAATTTGATTGTGAGTTTAATGCATGGGGCTTTGACTGATGATTGTATTTACAAAGCATACATGTACATCTGACACTAAACCAGTAAGGAATGAGCTACCAGGAGGTGGCTTTTAATCCAGTTTCAGATCTGTGGAATAAATCGATATTACATGGCTATTGACAAAACAGCGATACAATACATGAAGTCTTTATTGACAAGGTGACTTATGTCTCCATCTCTAGAGCTGCTTGTATTTTTGGTTCCGGATAACCGTTACTTCCTTGTTTTGAACTAGCCTGCTATCCTAATCATCAATATAGGAAACCATGCTTTGAATTTCTGTCGTGCATGACAGAAATTACTAAATCATCATCTTATGGAACATAAAGACGGCTTACTCGGCTTATTCACTTCAGGTGTGATCTAATACATTGATAAGCATTCCAAATATGCAAAAAACCTGGGTTCGAAAAAAATGAGGGTGCATCTCTCTGGAAATGTCCTCATGTCTCTTTAACAGTTGTAAAGCAAATCCCTGATTTAAGACAAAATATCTAAAGGGGAGTGGTGGGTGGGAAAGAAAAAAACAATGTTAACTGAATGAAGTAAAATGGTGGCTGATGGAATGCCACAGTCCATTGGTCGAGCTACCTAAAAGACCCATGCATAAACCAATAAAAGACCAAGATAAACAAACATGGAATGACCTCCGACCTGGGCCAGACCATTTCTGCCATAGGGGTAATAGTTTTTTCTATCGACGCACTATAAAACTGAATTTTATGGAAAAATATGGCAGCTGGCCATGTGTTCCCAACATTTCACCACAAATACAAATATTTAAATTATGATGTTACCAAAGATTTCATTTTAGAATATATAAATTAGTCTAATTAGTCAAAATTAATCTGACCATTTTATGTCAGTGTTTGTTTGTTTTGTTGTTGTTTTAGTTTTTAACAAAGAGAACTATTTTGGAAGTCAAGCATCAGTCGTGCTGTTTGCAAGCTGGCATGGTTCACAGCTGTTTGAAAGTCTCATTTATTATAACAAAATCAAAATAAAACAAAATAATATCAAAGGCAACACACTTTTGACAACTGATTTTGATTATTTATTCCACTGACTACATCCTGTGTAAATTTTACGAAATTTCATTGCGGGCAAATGTGATTTTTCTTAAAAATCTAGTTTTACACGTCTTTCTATGGAAAATGGGCATATAGAGGGCGCTATAACATAGAAATCGCGACCTTTGTAGGCCTATATGACAAAATTCCCGCAATGGATTTGTCTGATTTTTGCTGAGGTAATAGCTCTTGCATGTCCCTACTTAATACCAGTTGTCAAAATAGTGTCGCCACTGCTTAAAATTGTTCTAAAAATAAAAGAGACAATTTGCACAGGGTCAAACAGCTGTGGGTTGGCAATGTTTATTTAACTTAATTTATTCAGGGCTTGAGCCCTCAGAGTTTTCTTTCTATAGTAGATTTCAAAATAAGTGAGACCTCATTAAAAGTTTTAGGTCTGTCCATTCACCATGAGAGGTAAGAGGAAATATTTTAATGGCCACAACCACAAGTAGGAAAGTTTATGGTACTCATATGATGTATAGTAATGTATATAGTAAATAAATGTTGACTTAAAATACATTGTTTCACATCTAAGATAGCTTGGATGTTTCAATTGAAGTATCAGGATGAAAACACCAGCAAATATTTCATTAAATGTTGTTATTTGAACATAACTTATGTTTAACACAGCAAAATATCATTCTTTATCACATTATTGGAGAAATAATGCATTCTTATGTCAATGCACACATAACACAACTAAGTTTTTATTTGGCCATCAAAAGTGGGCCAAACTTGTATAAGCGATCAGCACAAAGCGGATTTGACAAGTCCTTCTATCATTAACAGACCATTGTAGAACTAAATGCATCAGTTTCCAGTAAGCCGATTCTGTAAAGTAACTTTGTACCATGGACACAATATGTTTTTGTAATTGCAACAAAGGCCTAGTCTCCACGTGGCTGGGGATTGAATCATCACCCCAATGGAAATATGTATGGAGTCTCACTTAATTTGAAATCTGCTATAAAAGCATCTTAAAGGGCTAATAGCTAATAGCCTCATAGCTAATAGCCTCATCCCCAGAACCCCAGATTTTACTGACAAAATTGTGATATCAGAAGAAAGTTGTTTTTCTCAATTACCCTGTGAAATTGTAGGGCTAAAGGATGTTTGGTTTGAATGTTATGAGTGAAAATGTGCCCCATTTTGTTGACCGATAATAATGTTACACAGTACTTTATGGGAATTACTAAATCATGTTTTTAGCTTTCACATCAAAATGGGTTGAAATACTGGTGCAAAACTTTACAGATGCGGTTTTGGAGTGAAGGCCATTCTATTAAGATGAAAATTTGATCTTAAATCGGGTCATCCCCCTTTAAATAAGCATACTTTTACTATTACTTTTATTAGCCACTTCATCCGGTGCTCCCAGCTAATATCATGTACATATTACATCTAAATTATCCAAAATGGTACCAAAATAACCCCCGAATGAAATTTAATGCAATAAAAAACATCGTACACAATATCCATTATATTAAAATGATTTTTACAGTGACTTAGCTTACCAACTGCCTAGCATTGGTCTCGGATGGAATAATTCTTAAACACAGTGCTTACATATCAACATGATGTGCAGACGCACTGCTCGGACCAATCAAAGTCACATAGTAAAAACGGACTGATTGATTTAAAAAGTTAGGGTAGTTCATTGGATAGAATCTACCATAATTTTAATGTTTCAATAATAACTTATTTGAATAAAAGTGTTATAGTAGAGTACATATGTGCAATATTTTGGGGGAATTGTGCACTTGGTGATAAAAGCATGAATTGAGTTTGAGTTGATAAATACAGTGCTTTTAGGCATTCAAGCATGGCATTCGATGCACATTGGATGTTTTAAAAAGTCTTTCGATCAAACATTGCAGGTTTATCCCATGGCGGTAATGACATTTTCCAAAATGGCCGCCATTAACAGCTATTTCACATATTTGCATGAAATAAATATGTATAACATCTTTTTTCATACAATCAATAAAGTGAAAACAAGTTTTTATTTGAGCATTTCAAATTGGTTGCATGACAACAGTGGTGGCCATTTTCAAGGTGGCCACCATTAATTACTCTTTTATAGTCTGTTGTAAACTCTACCTTTGGTAATAGAGTCAGAAAGTCTTCACACAGGGTGTGCCTTAAGAATAGGTTTTAATTAAAAAGACACTATTAGGTTATTCTGATATAAGAGTGGTTTTCACTACAACATAGCTACCACTGATGTATGCATCGGTTTACTGTGTAGAGATAATGTTCATCATCCTTACTTCTTATGTTGAATGAAGAAGTATTTTGTAATACCCACAATAAAACTCAAAAAAGCAAACCGTACCAAGTGGTTGCCCAGGCTTCATTAAAAGACATTTTTTTCAAACTGAATGTGATCCAGCTTGAGGGCAACATTCTGGCTACAACCAAACTTAAGCTACATGTCAGAATATGGCATTTAGCAGAAGTTTACTAGTCCATTGCTGTACAAAAAATAAAATAAAGTAGAGCGCTTTGCGGTCTTGATGTATAATCATGTGCTTTTCCTCCAATGAAGGCAGCACTCACTGACCATATCAAGAGAGCCACCTATCAAGTCGGTTACTGTTGGGCTCAAATGTTGATTGCATCTCCTAAGCTTCCATGTCCAAGTGAATGAGGATGGGACTAGAAAGGAAAAGAGTATTGGGAAATCTTCTGGACAACCATTCCAGAAGTTAGAAAAGTATGCCAAAAACTTCCAAGTTGTGGTTGCAAGGAGGGCTGCAGATGTCAGGAAAAATGCTTGAAAGCAGCTCTTCAGTGTAGCCTGTATGCAGACTTGAATAATTTGCGACATCAAAAGATCTGCTCTGATATAGATGTGCACTTCTGTGTTTACCTTTAGATGCTAACTGCAATTCTCTTGTTAATGAATATAACAAAACCTTATCTAAGACCCTTGATGAACATGCTCCACTCGTCAGTCTAGTTCTCCATACTCATGCTCCTTGGTATTCAGATGCCTTTGAGATTGAGAAGAAGGAACGCCCTCGGCTGGAGCGCAGAGTTTCACACTCTGGGCTCACAGTATGCAAGGAAGCTTACAAGGTTCAGTGTTTTGAATACAACTCTCTTCTTGCTAATGCCAAGACGGATTATCATAGCAACCAGATTACTACATGTAACCAACATGACCTTTTCCATGTAGTCAGCAATTTAACTTCTAGAGTGATACATACACTATGTACCCATGAATGTCCAAAAGATCTTGCTAACAGTTTTTGCAGAATTTTTCCACAACAAGATCAAGAAGCTGCGTAATAGTCTACATGATACTACTACTGCCAGTCTCTCAAAACTATGTCTAGATGCTCAACAACTTTTCCCTGCGTGGATCGATGTATTTCCTCAAGCTCTGAAGCATGCAACATCTGTGACCCCGCAGCTGAAGAAATCCCACTCGGACACCACCATCCTCTCAAATTATCGCCCTATATCCATTTCTTGGAAAGATGATTGAAAGAATAATAAATCAGTTGTAGACCTATCTCAGTGATTATGATCTGCAATATCCGATGCAGTTAGCGTACCGTCAATTTCACAGTGCGGAGACTGCATTGTTACAGGTGCAGAATGACATTAATTGGTATTGACAAACAAAAGAGGCTGTGTTAGTGTTATTAGACTTCAGTGCCACTTTTGACACTATTGACCATAAACAGCTCTTAACCCACCTGAAGGCTATGAAATAACTGGAAAAGCATTGAGTTGGTTCTTTTCCTACCTAGATGACCGAACTCAATCTAGATCCTGTGGCGGTATATTGTGGAGTTCCACAGGGTCTGTTACTGGATGTATTGACTTCATCTTGTTCTCTGCCCCACTTCAGGATATCATTACTGCTCATGGTGTTCAATCTGTCGTTTATACCGATGACAGCTCTATCTGTCTTTCCACCATTGGAATAGTGATTCAGCCATTAATAATATTGAATCATGCATTGCAGTCATCAGATCCTGATGTAAATCCAACAAGCTGATATTTATTACAAGACGGCAGAGAATGTTGTGCTTTCGTTCCCATTCTCTACAGATCGACTAGTAACTCTCAGCCATCCAACATTGGCAATTCAGTTTTTCATCCACAAGCTGATACACGGAACCTTGGTGCCATCTTAGACTCATCACTAAGAAAGAACAATCATGTTAACAACTTATGCAAGGCTGCCTGGCACTGGATAAGGAAAATTGGTGTGTCCTTGGTGTAAGATATTCATGAGTTAGACTAGAGTAAAGACTCTTTTACGGAATAAAGCTGTACAATCCTTGTAATCCTTTGATCCTCTTATAGAAGATTTCATGCTAGGCTAATTTCATGATGTCTTACATGAAGAATGAACCGGAAAATTGGGTAATTTTGACAGTACCTTGATGAAAAATGCACCATTGGATTGGTCCATGACTTTGTTGCATCGAGGCTGGATCCTGCAACTTCTTTGGCTTCTAATTAAACAGAGCTCATTAATTCTGATATTGTGACCTTTTTTCTTTGTCTTTCTTATTCTTTATCTTCCTCCACTCCGGCTGTCTAGGATAGTTGTTTTCACTAGATTAGGTAGGGTTGAGGCATCTGAATCCAGGAAAGATCAAGATTTCACCAATGTCACTGTGGGGTACATACACACAGATCCTCACAGCTGATGATTAAGATGTATCCCCATATGTTCTTAGTATGGGAGACAAATGGGTTGTCTTTCTCTTCTATCTATTGATCACAGTATATGTTTGAAATGTCTACTTAAAAAATATTCTTTTAAGTTATTCTAATAGTTGGTAATTGATGTATATCACAGTAGAAGTTTATCTATTGAATTTGTATTTGTCGTTTGATAAATTTATGATATTATTACTCCTTTTTAACTATGTGACGTGTCTATAGAGGCCTCTACATTAGGCACTATAATCAAGATTGTTATTATTATTAATAATATGAACTACAGTGTGAGTCAAAAAGAATAGGACCATGATTGATTATATTTTATCAAAAAACTAATTGAGCTTGATAAAAAAGTTTTCGATATTCGAAACAAGCATGTTCTTCCGCTCATTAGAAAAAAGAATCACCGAAATTCATCATTCCTAACCATTGTTATGCCTGTTCTGCCGAAGGAACCTATTTATCCAGCTGTCCACGGAATGCTCAGTGCTTTGAATATATATGCGAGTAACTGGGAAATGACTGGGTCATTGAAATGTAAATGATATGTAAACCCGCGAGTTTAAAAAACAGATTAGCATGGTCTGCACAAAATCAATAATGAATAAAATAACAAATCTGAAGGTATTTTCAAAACTAACTTGGCATCTTGGTGGGAAGGTATTAGGTAGCATGGCCCCTCCATTTCCAGATGTAAAATAAACTTTTATAGTTGAAACCTACTTGCAGACCCATTCAGAGACCGTTTGCCTTGCAGTTCCCACTAGCAAAACGTGCACCTTGCAAACAGGTTATTATAGCAATTATCAAAAATTTGATGACTATGGAACCATCAAGAACCGACAACATGAAGCATCGGGAAGAAGGACTGCCAGGTCCCAAGCTAACATTGCCCGAGTGAGACAAGCTCTGAGAATGAACCCAAGAATTGAGCTGATACTTTGGTTCATTCTCAGAGCTTTCTATTTTAGGCATTGCTCTGGGCTACAAGTCATATTTTGGTAGCCCAAAAGAAACAAACAAAACACGTTTAGTCCATCAAAAGAGCTAAAATACCAGAGATGGCAGCCATTTTGGAAAATGACCGCCATTTTTGTTACACGAAAAATCTGCGATGCCCCTATAGCCAAAAATCCTTCTTAGAACATGCCCAAACTGTGTGCCAAATTTCATGCTTTTATCACCAAGTGCACAATTCATGCACATATCTACTCCACTATTAAAGAATGAGAAGAATGTATTGTTTTAGCCTCTGCCGTGTATGTATGGTGTCATTTCACATGGGTGATGGCACTCTTTTAGCATAAAACAACTCGGCTGTTCTGCTTCAAATCACCCGTGTGATATGACGCGATAGATGCACGGCAGAGGCTAAAAACAATACCTTTATTCTAAAAGTGGAATACCCCTTAAGTAGAAATGACCCACAACCGTATCCTACAGCCAGCTTTATCCTTAAAATATGCAATGGGGGTGGGGAAGTAAATTTCTGAAATAAGATTGAACCACAGATATTTATACTGCTACTGTGCATTGAACACACCATAGGACATGGTTTCAGATTCGACTTAGGTTTTACTGCCAAAAGTGTAAAAATGTGAAGATGCTATAACAATGAAACAAAACATGTTTTCTAGGTTAAAATTTTGTGTAGAATCCAAATCTGAAGTAAAAAATGCAAAATGTTCGATGCGTTCCAAGATACCGCATTTTGGGCTATTGCGCAATGCCGAGCCCCATAGAAACCTATGGTATTTTGCTGAAAATTGCATCTTGCTTTGAAAAAAAAAAATTACTCAAATATTTTGCAGTTTGACAAAAATGTAATTTTATATTCTTGTAGGAATGTGTTTCGTGCATAATCAATTAACTTTTCAACAATCTCACCCGCTTCGGTTTTTTTCGTGGGTTCTCGAAACGCCCAATTTTAGGTAAAATTTGGATTCCGAAAATTGAAAAAAAAAAGATTTTTCTCAAATTTTAGAAAGGGTTTAAAAACGATTAATCCATAGACATGTAGGGACTTGCTGTGGGCATAATCGATAAATTTTTCAAGCCTAGAGCTCTTTTCGTTTTCTCGTAATTCCAATTTTAATTGAGCGACAATATTTTTTTCAATGCTCTGGAAAATCAAGGGGTAGGGGACGTTTTTTTGTATTTTTGGAATTAATTCCTATACTTGAAAATGAACCAAGTTAGGTCAATTGAAGCGCATTTACATTCTGCATTATCATTGAACAGTAAATCATCACTGAGACCCTCCTTTCTAGAGATGTGATTGTGCCAAAGTGTTTTTTTTCGAAAGTCTAAATTTTGAATGTCTTTTGTCACAGGCATGTCCAAATTTGAATGGAAAAATTATGAACAAAAATGTATAAAACAATACTTGAAATCCATAAGGGAGTACCTTTAAGGTGTTGGCATTATGATTTGGTTTTCTAAGGAGTACGCGCAAGCCGATTTTAGTCAACCTCGGAGATGAGCGAGCTTCCATTCGTTTGCGAGTTTAGCGACGCGATATTCATGAGCAATTTTTTTTCTCGGCGTTACGCAAATTTTATAACGCGTCCATAACTTCGCGTAGAACTCTGCTGCACGTGCAGCTTTTTAAAAAAATGCGGGAAGTTACCTTCTTACATTTCAAATTCACGGCCATGGCGGTCTCTCGGAATCCTGAATATACCAGAGGCCCAGTTTCTTTCTTGTTTCAAGTTTTCAAGTTTCCATTTATTGTTCTAAACCTTACAAACAAGGTATGAACATACTCACAAACTGAAAAATATGTGTACAGTAGCAACAGTGTGATTTTACGAGTAACAAATAAGTTGACAATTTAACATGTATCTACATCATAACATGTGCGTGTGTAATGATATAAAATAAAGGAAAGATGTTACATTGATTGAACATCACTTAAGATGTTGCATAATATAAAGAAGAAACTGACAGTCCTACCCAAGTCTTTCCCCTTTTGAATTCATGAGTGAATTAACTTAACATAAGACGGCAATTGTGAGTCATAACTAGACTAAAGGTTTTTCTTTTTTGTCGAAAAACTTGTCATAATAAAACATAATTATATTCCCTCCCCAAGTCATTGAGCTCACATTTTTCACAATTCTTGCACAGTAATTAATGTTGTATAAGATCCACTTCACAGATAGCTTACTTACATTCCTACATCTAAAATTTTGGTAAAAGCAATCTTAATTTTGAGATAAAACATTGATATAATTTTTCATAACACAGCTCAGTTTTAAACACTCTATAATTGATACATGTTGTTTTGAATCAAAAGACATTTGATGCATGCTGAATATAATTCTCATTTAGAATTGTGCGACCTTATTTTTCAACCAACTCTTACTTACACCATTACCTTGTTGTGAATCCCAGACAAAACCCAAGCCAAGATTAGTTAAAATAGATTCATCATCAAGCATTTGAATCCAGTTACATAAGATTGTGATGTTGATAATGATTATGAGCATAACTCGACTTACCTTCACATCATGATACTAATCAAATTCAAACAAGCATGACTATGTATTGTAACTGAACACCTGGTTCAATCACATAAACTTTCACTAAATCTTAAAGAACTACTAATAATGCTTTTCCGGCACTCACAGTACACAAATAAAGTAAATAATCATATCAATATGTTCCATCGTAATACTAAAATAACTAAGTCAATGCTTTCAATTCAAATTTTTAGGTATCACTATCGACCAAAACCTTACTTGGAATAACATATTGAGGAATTAGGCAAGAAATGTTCATAGGCAAGTATGATTTTGTATAAAGTAAAACACTATCTACCTGAAACTGCACTTCTTAGTCTCTAATAACCACTGTTTCTCTCACCATTACATACGGTATCACTGCATGGGCAAGTGCATGCAATGCTGAAATGGCTGAAATGCACATTCTGCAAAAGCGTGCGCTGAGAGCAGTGAGAAATATGATTCATAAGGCATCTAATCCTTTGTTGTTTAATTAATCAACTAAAACTACGGTTTTGTGTAAACTTAATATAGGCACATTCATGTACAAATACAGCAACAACATGGTTGCCTCCCATTTGACACATGTTTGTAACAAATGCTAATAATCACACTTAGAGGAAGGGCAGGATTGGTCTTTTTTGAGGATGCAAGTGTTAGACGTGTGTTAAAAGATGGGGAATATTTGAATATTTTTCAAAAAAGACCATGATTATTGTGGAATATTTTGGATGTGGGGTGTTTTGCCATTTTGATATAGATGATAGAGTCTATTGATAGTTTGATATTCACACATTGAGAACATTTTTGAGATGAGATAGCTGCTATATCTGCTATTTTGATAGATGATAGAGTCTATCTGATAGTTTGATAGTCACTTTTGAAGAGAAATAGTGAGCATGATAAGCTGCTATATCTGATATTTTTGAAGATGAATAGAGTCTACCTGAATATATCTGATCGTTTGATAGATGATAGAGACTATGTAGTTTTGAAGTCACGGTTGACGAGAATATTTTGAGATGATATAGCTGCTTAATATCTTGCATTTTGATAGATGATATAGTCTATCTTTATATATCTATATTTTTGATAGATTGATAGAGTCTATCTGATAGTTGATAGTCCCACAGTTTGAGGAATTTTGAGATGATATAGCTTCTAATCGGCTATTTTGAGATAATAGAGTCTATCTGATAGATCGAATATTTTGATAGATGATAGAGTCTATCTGATATATCCTGATTTTTGATAGATGATAGAGACGATCTAATTAGTTTGATAGTCACACAGTAGAGAAAATTTTCAGATGATATAGCTGCTATATCTGCTATTTTTTGATAGATACAGAGTCTATCGATATATCTGATATTTTGATAGATGATAGAGTCCTACCTGTTATATCTGATCTTTTGATAGATGATAGATCTATCTGATAGTTTGATAGTCACGGTTTGAGAAGAATATTTTGAGATGATATCGCTGCTATCTCTGCTATTTTAGATAGATGATAGAGTCTATCTGATATATCTGATAATTTTGATAGATGATAGATCCTATCCTGATAGTTTGATAGTCACACAGTTGAGAAAATTTTTGAGATAAATAGCTGCTATATCTGCTATTTTGATAGATGATGATAGAGGCTATCTGATATATATGATATTTTGGAATAGAGATAGGTCTATATCTGATAGTTTGAAAGTCCACCAGTTGAGAAATTTTGAGATGATATAGCTGCTATATCTGCTATTTTGTAGTAT
Organism: Ophioderma brevispina; assembly: GCA_023653785.1. Classification (NCBI taxonomy): domain Eukaryota; kingdom Metazoa; phylum Echinodermata; class Ophiuroidea; order Amphilepidida; family Ophiodermatidae; genus Ophioderma; species Ophioderma brevispina. The sequence goes on along the minus strand of JAMKCH010006409.1, from coordinate 13,686 downwards.
GATAGAGTCTATCTGATATATCTGATATTTTTGATAGCTGATAGAGTCTATCTGCTAGTATTGATAGTCACACAGTTGAGAAATTTTTGAGATAATATAAGCTGCTATATCTTCTATTTTTGATAGATGCTAGAGTCAATCTGATATATCTTATATTTTGATAGATGATCTAGTCTATCTGATATATCTGATATTTTGATAGATGATAGAGACTATGTGATATATCTGAATATTGTTGATAGATGATAGAGTTCTATCTGATAGTTTGATAGTCCACAGTTGAAGAAAATTTTGAGATGAATATAGCTCTATATCTGCTATTTTGATAGATGATAGAGACTATCTGAATATCTGATATTTTGTAGATGATATAGTCTATCTGATATATCTGATATTTGATAGATGATAGAGTCTAGCTGATAGTTTGATAGGCCCTTTGAAAGAGAATATTGAGATGAATTAGCTGCTATATCTGATATTTTGTAGATGTAGAGTCTATATGAGATAGTTTGATAGTCATTTTGAAAGAGATGATTTGAGATTGAGATGATATATCTGCTATCATCTGCGATTTTGGATAGATGATAGAGTCTATCTGTATATCTGTATTTTGATAGATGAATGGTCTATCTGATAGTTTTTGACTAGTCCACGTGTTGAAAGAATATTTGAGATGATAAAGCTGCTATAATCTTCTATTTTGGATAGATTAGGTCTATCTGATATTATCGATATTTTGATAGATGATATAGTCTATCTGAAGTTGTTCGTCCACAACAGTTGAGGAATTTTGAGATGATATAGGCTGACTATATCTGCTATTTGATAGATGATGAGTCTATCTGATATATCTGATTATTTTGATAGATGATAGAGACTATGTGATATATCTTATATTTGATAGCTGAATAGAGTCTATCTGATAGTTTGATAGTCACACAGTTTTGGCGAAAATTTTAAGATGAATAGCTGCTATATCGGCTATTTTGATAGATGACAGAGTCTCTGAATATATCTGATATTTTGATAGATGATAGAGACTAACCTGATTATCTGATTATTTGATAGATGATAAGTCCTATCTTATAGTTTGATAGTCCGGTTGAAGATAATATTTTGAGATGATATTGCTGCTATATCTGCTATTTTGATAGATGATAGAGTCTATCTGATATAATCTGATATTTTTGATAGATGAATGAGTCTATCTGATAGTTGATAGTCACACAGGTGAGAAAATTTTTGAGATAATATAGCTGCTATATCTGCTATTTGTAGATGATATAGTCTATCTGATATATCTAAAATTTTGATAGATGAATAGAGTCTATCTGATAGTTTGATATCCACACGTTGAGATTTTGAGATGATATCGCTGCTATATCTGCTATTTTGATAGATGATAGATCTATCTGATATATCTGATATTTTGATAGATGAAGAGTCTCTCTCTGAATAGTTTGATATTCACACAGTTGAGAATTTTGAGATGTATAAGCTGCTATATCTGCTATTTTGATAGAGATAGAGTCTATCTGTATATCTGATATTTTGATAGATGATCTAGTCTATCTGATATATCTGATATTTTGTAAGATGATAGAGTCTATCTGATAGATCTGATATTTTTAATAATGAATGCGTCTATCTGATAGTTTTATAGTCAACATCACCAGTTTGAGAAATTTTGAGATGATCTAGCGGCTATATCTGCTATTTTGATAGATGATAGAGTCCTTCTGATATATCTTATATTTTTGATAGATGATAGAGTCATTCTGATATTCTGCATTTTTGAGATGATAGAGTCTATCGATAGTTTGATAGTCACTTTTGAAGAGATATTTGAGATGATATAGCTGCTATATCTGATAATTTGATAGATGAATGAGTCTATCTGATAGTTTGGATAGTCACTTTTGAAGAGAATTATTTGAGATTGAGATGATATAGCTGCTATATCTGGCTATTTGATATATGATAGAGTCCTTCTGATTTACTATTTTGATAGATGATAGATCTATCTGATAGTTTGATAGTCACGGTTTGAGAAATATTTGAGAGAATATAGCTGCTATATCTGATAATTTGATAGATGATAGTCTATCTGATAGTTTGATAGTCCCTTTTGAAGAGAATTTGAGATTAGAGATATAGCTGCTATATCTGCTCTTTTTGATAGATGATAGAGTCTAGCTGATATATCTGATAATTTTATAGATGATAGAGTCTCTCTGATAGTTTGATAGTCCCACACAGTTGAGAAAGTTTTGAGATGATATAGCTGTATATCTGCTATTTGATAGAGTCTCTATCTGATATTCATGATATTTTTGATAGATTGATAGTCTATCTAAGTTTTGATAGTCACTTTTGAAGAGAATTTTTGACAAATGATCATAGCTGCTAATATCTGATTATTTGATAGATTATAGAGTCCTATCTGATTATCTGATATTTTGATAGATGATGAGTCTATCTGATATTTTGATAGTCACTTTTGAAGCGAATATTTGAGAGATGATATAGCTGCTATATCTGATAATTTGATCGATATCGAGTCTATCTGATATATCGGAATATTTGGATAGATGATAGAGTCTATCTGATGTTTTGATGTCACTTTTGAAAGAGAATATTTGAGATGATATAGCTGCTATATCCTGCTATTTTGATGACGATAGAGTCATCTCTGATATATCTGATATTTGGCTAGATGGATAGTCCTATCTGATATAGCTGATATTTTGATAGATGATGAGTCTATCTGATATTTTTTAATAGTCACGTTGAGAGAATATTTTGAATGATATAGCGCTATATTCTGCTATTTTGATGATAGTCTATCTGAATTCTGTATTTTGAATAGATGATAGAGTCTATCTGATGTTTTGATAGTCCACAGTTGAGAAATTTTGAGATTACTAGCGCATATCTGCTATCTTGTAGTTGATAGAGTCATCTGATATATCTGATATTTGATAGATGATAGAGTCTATCTGATATCTTCTGATATTTTGATAGACTATAGCTATCTTATAGTTTTGATAGTCACTTTGAAGAGAATATTTGAGATGATATAGCTGCTATATCTGATCTTTTAATAGATGATAGTCTATCTGATTATCTGATATTTTGGAAGATGATAGAGTCTATCTGATAGTTGATAGTCACTTTTGAAGCGAATATTTGAGATGATCTATCTGCTATATCTGATATTTTGATAGATGATAAGTCTCGGATATATCTTATATTTTGATAGATGATAGAGACTATGTGATATTTTGATAGTTACACAGTTGAGAAAAATTTGAGATATAGCTGCTATATCTGCTATTTTGATAGATGATAGTCTTCTGATATATCTGTATTTTTGATAGATGAAAAAGTCGATCTGATTATCTGATATTTGATAGACGATAGTCTATCTGATAGTTTGATGGTCACGTTTGAAGAGAATATTTGAGATGATAGAGCTGCTATATCTGCTATCTTGATAGATTATCGAGTCTATCTGATATCGCTGATATTGTATAGATGATAGCGTCTATCTGATAGTTTGATATTCACTTTTGAAAGACTATTTTGATTGATTAGCTGCTATATCGATATTTTATAGATGATAGGGAGTCTTCTGATATATCTTAATTTTGATAGATGATAGAGACTATCTGCAATTTTGATAGTCACTTTTGAAGAGAATATTTTAGATGATATAGCTGCTATAGTTGATATTTTGATAGATGAAGAGTCTATCTGATATATCTGATATTTTCCATAATTGATATAGTCTCTCTGATAGTTTGATAGTCACACATTGAGAAAATTTTGAGATGAAAGCTTGCTATATCTGCTATTTTGATAGTTGATAAGTCGATCTGATAATATCTTATATTTTGAATGATGAAATAGTCTATCTCTGATATATCTGATATTTTGATAGACGATGTCTAGCTGAGAGTTTGGAAGTCCTTTGAAAGAAATTTGAGATGATATAGCTGCTATATCTGATATTTTGATAGATGATATTCTATCTGATATATCTGATTATTTTGATAATAATAGAGTCTATCTGATAGTTTTGATAGTCCACTTTTGAAGAGATATTTGAGAATGATAACAGCTGCTTCTCTGAATTTGGGATAGATGAGAGAGTCCATCTGAGAACTGATATTTTGATAGATATAGAGTCTATCTGATTTTTGATAGTCCACCAGTTGAGAAATTTGAGATTATCTGCTAGACTGCTTATTTTGATAGATGATTAAGTCTATCTGATATATCTGATATTTTGATATATGATAGAGTCTCTCTGATATTTTGATAGTCCAGTTGAGACATTTTGAGATGATATAGCTGCTATATCTGCATTTGATAGATGATAGAGTCTATCTGATATATCTTGATATTTTGATAATGATCGATTCTATCTGATAGTTTGAAGTCCCGGTTGAGAATTGAAGTTTGAGAGCATTTTGAGATGATATAGCTGCTATATCTGCATTTTGATAGATGAGATAGTCTATCTGATATATCTGATTTTTGATAGATGATAGAGTCTATCTGATATTGTTTGATAGTCAACTTTTGAAGAGAATATTTGAGATGCTATAGCTGCTATCTCTGATATTTTGATAGTGATAGAGCTATCTGAATATCGGATATTTTGGGGGATAGATGATAGAGTCCTATCGATATATCTATATTTTGATAGATATAGGCTATCTGATAGTTTTTGATAGTCACAGTTAAGAGAAATTTTGAATGATATATCTGCTATATCTTCTATTTTGATAGATATAGAGTCTATCTGATATATCTGATATTTTGATAGATGAATAGAGTCTATTATATTTTGATAGTCACGGTTGAAGAGAAAATTTTGAGATGATAGTGGCTATATCTGCTATTTTGATAGACGATAGAGTCTATCTGTCTCTCGTATATTCTGTATACGATGATAGAGTCTATCGTATAGTTTGATAGTCATCGGTTAGAGAAAATTAAGTTAGAAAATTTTGAGATGAGTATAGCTGCTATTATCTCCTATTTGATAGATTGATAGAGGTCTATCCTGTATATCTGATATTTTGATAGATTTATGAGTTTCTATCTGATAGTTTGCTAGTACTTTTGGAAGAGAAGATGTGAGATATAGCTCTATATCGAATATTTTGAATGATGAGTCTACTGCAAAACACTAATGATTTATTGATAGATGATAGAGGCTATCTGGTATATCTGATATTTTGATAGATGGATAGAGTATATATGGATATATCTGATATTTTGATAGATGATAGAGTCGATCTGATAGTTTGATAGTCCTTTTGAAGAGAAATTTGAGATGATATAGTGCTATATCTGATATTGATAGAAGATAGAGTCTATCTGATATATCTGATATTTTGATAGATGATAGATCTATCTGATAGTTTGATAGTACTTTCTGATATATATGATTATTTTGATAGATGATAGAGTTATCTGACCGATAGTTTGATAGTCACACAGTTGAGAAAATTTGAGATGAATAGGCTTTCTGCTATTTTGATAGATGATAGAGTTCTATGCTGAATATCTGATATTTTGATAGATGATAGAGTCTATCTGATATTTGATCGATGCTAGAGGTCTATATGATAGTTGAGAGTCCACGGTTTGAAGAGAAAATGTGAGATGATATAGCTGCTATATCGCTATTTGATAGATGATAGAATATTTCTGATATATCTGAGATTTTGATAGATGATAGTCTATCTAATAGTGTGATAGTCACATGTGTGAAAAGAGAAAATTTTGATGGATGATATAGCTTGCTATATATGACTTTTGATCGGATGATAAGGTCTGTGATATATTGATATTTTGATAGAGTCTTATCTGATAGTTTGATATTCACAGTTGAAGAGAATATTGAGATATTATACAGCTGCTATATCTGCTATTTGATAGATGATAGAGTGGGATCTGATATATCTGCTATTTGATAGATGATAGAGTGTATCTGAGATATTGATATATTGTGATAGATGATTTAGAGTTCTATCTGGCTGTTTGATCGTAACAGTTGATTTGAAGAAGAAAATTTGATGAGATGATATAGTGCTAATCATGCTATTTTGATAGATGATAGAGTCCTATCTGATATTTGATAGATGATAGAGTCATCTGATAGTTTGATAGTCACAGTGAAGAGAAAAATTTTGAGATGAGATGATAGAGATGCCCTATCTGCTATTTTGTAGAGGAATAGAGTCTATGATAGTTTGATAGTCGCAGTTGAAGAGAATATTGATGATGATATAGCTGCTATATCTTGCTATTTGCATAGATGATAGAGTCTATCTGATTATATCTGATAGTTGATAGATGCTAGAGTCTATCTGATAGTCTGATTAGTCACTGTTGAAGGGAATGTTTGAGATGATACCTATAGCTTGCGATATATGCTATTTGATAGAGGATAGTTAGAAAGAAATCATTGGCGGGGGTTCTTTAAAACGAGCTATCACTATTTATTGAATTTGGTTTAATGACAACCACCGCATTATCCATAGTAAACTTTGAAGTTAAAATGGAGGCATAACCCCTATCGTGTTTACTATTTGACGGAAGCAATTCTTATTGTGGGCGTTGTGTTAGGGTGTGTGTGCGCGCGCGTGTGTAACTTTAATTAGCACTTAGTTTTTAACTGTCATTTTTTTTTCAACACAGTCGGTGAGGAAAAGGGAAAAATACATGACAATATGAGGGAAGAGATGTTTGTTCAGTAAATTTATACTGTATGGATGTGAAGACCTTTTAAGTGTTTCTTTATACAAATTTTCTAAAGTTTTTTTTTACTCATTTTTAGGAGCTCTAAGTTATCCAATCCATGATCTTCAACGCTTGTATAATATTAGATTGCAAATTTGAGAGTAAAATACTGTATAAAGGCTGAGAAAACTTACAGTATTTGGATGTAATTTGTAAATACCAACAAAAAATACTGAAATTTTAGGTCCCAATGTACGATTAAGTACTAAAAATTTGCAAGAAAAACTATGTAAAAATTTTACAGGAAAATCCTGGCAGCAATTCTGCAAACAAAATTCCATATAGATCTTTTACAGGTATATATTTAAATTCACTGCATATGCACAGTTTCTGTTTTTAAGCGTTTTATGTTAATTTTGCGTAATTTGTTTCAGATGTAATGCAGTAAATATACTATAAATTTACAATATTTTTTTACAGTGCACGCTCCCTATTGGAATGCATCGAGGATGGTAGACAAATGAAAACACATTGCGGAGGAAGGAAAATTCGGTTGCACATTCAAGCAAACTCAAATGAACAGAAATTAAAGGAAAATATGTGCTTGTTCGTTCAAATTCGTTAAATAAGGAAACCTAATTGAGTGCAAATTCGGGAAATCGTACGCCGTTTTTAACGATATACATACACTTTTTAAGGACAATTAATTACAATGCTAAATGGGATGCGAAACGTTCATCAGCCACCAAATGTGATAAAGCATTTTGCAAATCATTATGCACTGAGTGCGGAAATCGCTTGGATGGATAACTATAATAATCTATTTGAAAAATCGAGTCAAAATCAAACAAATATGGTTTAAAATCTTTCTAGTGCATGTTTTTTAAATACTAAGTTTACTATGAGGGGAAGGGCCACCTCTCTAAAAAAAAGAAACAACACTCTATTTGATTGGTTTCCCTTTCCTGAAATAGTAACATTGTAGTTAAAACGAGGGGCATAACTTCTCGCATCTCCCACAAATAGTAAACTTTCTAGTGCCTCAATTTAACTACGAAGTTTACGATTTGAGGGAGGCAAACACTCTTTTGATTTGTCCCCCCCCCCCCGCGAAATAGTCAACTTTACAGTAAAGATAGTCATTCCCTCCAACAAATAGTAAAACAATTTTTAGAAAAAAAAAAATAATTCCCCTGAAATAGTTAAATTTTGTCATATAAAACGAGGCACTCTCTCCCACAAAAAGTAACATTTTAGATAAAGCAAAGTTTTTTAATTCTCCTCCCTCAACTAATATTATAGTACTATGCGATGCGGTTTTCCCTCCCTCAGAGAGTTGGTAACGGTCACAAAAAACATCTCCCATGCTGACAAATGATTAACTTAATGAAATCAACATTGATTAGTCTAAGATGTGTATTTATACTGATTGAACAATTATGTCCTGGAGGTTGATTCAAATATTTGCAAATAAAAGGCCATCTACAATGTTTATCGTTAAGTACCTTTTGAAGATGGTAACTATTTTATTGTTCAAACCACTTATCCCTTGTTGCTTTGCAATTTCAGTGGTCTGTGGCAATTATAGGGACGTTTGTTCACTGATATGTTTTAGGGATTAGTAGCCGTCAATGATAGTCTCTGTTTCACTAGAGTAGGGTTAGTGGGGGACCATGCATAGCCCTGGTCAGCAATTGCTCAATTTAGGATATGGGCGAGATGGTTTCTTTGAGATTGTTACAATCGTTATTCATTAACATCCTTTAACAAGTTAAATAAGGTTTGGCTTAGGCCTATTATATTTATTTAGTTATTTATAAAGAATATATAGGCCCCTAAGACAAATTCCTATTGTTAAAACTTTAACAAATTGTGTGGTCTTTAAAGAAGGCATCATGATCTTTGATTGGTTTGATTAAAAAAGATATTTTATTTTCTCCTACCTCAACTACTGTGTGATTTGGTTTCCCCTCCCTCAAAATAAAAACTTTGTAATTAAACGGACATTAAGAACGGCAAATGTTGACATTAGTATATATGTACATTAACGTTTAAAACAAAGATATGGTGGTTTTTAAATTTTATTCACGTTTTCCCCTCGTTTTGTCTTTTTGCTTACGAGTAAGTCTATAACAGAGTGCTGGTTGATAGATCAATATTGTTCATCAAACCTTTATTCCTTACGACACAGTATGAAAACAAACAAAGTGATATGGAGGAGTCGAGCAAAAGGTCTATAGGGCCCCAAAACACTCACCCCCCTTGGAATACATTAACACGCCAAGAACAGGGCATAACTATCAAGAACGCACAGAAAGTGTTTAACACTGTAACCCACTTGTAACACATTTTGTAGACTCGTCAAACTCTTGGTTCATGAGTGTCTGGCGACTCTTTGCATGCGTTGTTAGTAGGTTCTCTACCAAGAAAACAGGGACCCTTTTTGTACATCAGGTAGTAACTGTCCAAAGTGTAAGTGTGTTGGCCTGGAGTTTGTTTGGTATAGATAGCAAGGGTCACTCAGACCCTGCAAAATCGTTCTTCATATAGCAATTGCCTGCGTAATTTTTACCCACTAGTAGGAGAGCTAGTGCAATAACATATGATTTTGTCCCACACATGGAGTATGTACCTGAACTAAAATAGATTATTTTCTCTTTGAATTGCCACTTCATCATTTTATGAACTATTGTGGTGATATATGTGTGCAGTTGTGGGGGGTTTTGTTTGTGTGTGTGTGAATGGGAAATAACGGTTATGGTAAAACATGTGGTAGATAAAAATTAAAAATGTTTTTTTAATAGAAATCCATCAAAGTTAAAGGTACAGGTGGGGAGGGGGTTCTCACCATGGGAGGAAGTATGGTTCTACATGGGAGGAAGTATGGTTATGTACCTCCTATAAGTCCCTCATTTCAGGCTCTTTCAGTTCAGTGACTCCCAGTGTTAGAAACCTTTCATTCAGGTCCCTACTTTTCATGTCCAAGCCATATTTACCAAATTTTATTCAAAACTTCCTTCAAAAAGTAGCTTAGAAATAGAGGGAGATCGCAGTTTTTTCTGAAATTTTCTGACAAACCTAGTTTCGGAGAACCAATATTTTGGGGCTCAACTCAAATTGGCCCCCCCCCCCCCCCCCCGGTACAGGTTTTTTTAAGAAGCCAAAATTGAAAAAAAAAAACAAAGCCAAAGTTGCAGGAGATTCTTTACTAAAAATGCTATACTACTAGTTTGACAGCTCAGTGCATATACTTTTAATTGAATCTGTGGTTGACGGGTGGGAAGTTTTCCTAAAAAATGGTTGATTTGGTAAGAATGGTGGCTGGCAGGAAGGGAATGCCTATACATGGCAATTAGCTTCTATAAACTAGATCAGGGTTTTAATAACTCTTGACCTTTCTGACCAATGAGGATGTAGTTTGGCTCTGCAATTTACTGGAAATGAAAAATGGGGGAGATGGTCAATGGAAAGAAATTCATTTTGTCAAAGTTGTAATAAGTTGAGAAAACAGCAGTTAAATGTGTACGGTAAGTAATTTTGGTTACTAAGCTCCCTGGCCTGGGCCATTACACAAGCCCTTCCTAATGTCATCTAAATTTACTGTTTAATCCCTCATATACCACCTTAAGCAATAACTTGTGCCTAAAGGATTTTTTTTTGTTTTAACCTATACTTAAGTAGGCTTGTAGCGTTTGCTGCCCCTGGTTGATGGAGTTAACTGAAATCAGTGGTTGACAAGGACAAAGTCAGTATCCATGGTGTGATGGTGGAAGTTGTTGGTGATGGGGGTGGGTAGTCAGGTTTATGTGGATACAGGATCCAATGGGTGGGTGATGGGTTGGGTGATGAGTAGTGGCGTCGGCAGGGGATTCAAGTTTGTTGCCAGGTAGTAGGACACATACATTTAATTTGGAGCCATTTTACCATATTTTGTTGTTTTTTTTATTCTACTGAGGAGATTTGCATTTTAGGACAAAACAAAGAAATGATAAGATTCCAAGTGATCCAAATCAATATTTTGTTTTATAAACTAATATTGACATAAGTATGATTTGCAACCGTCTTGACTTGCCAATTTGAGGCAATTTCTGGGGAAACCCTTTCAATTTCGATATTTTTTTAAAATGAAAATGAAAACGTGCAGTTTACATATAGGTTTTGGACACCTAATGGACAACAAACTTGATTTTTGTTGGCCTTAACACAATGAACAAATTTTCACTGGCTATAGGCCTATACCCCTAACATCCTTTCGGAAAAGACTACATACCTGACGAGCCACCGCAAAAAAGGTGTTTAGCATTATTTGTTAGATCTAGGGGCAATTTCTCCCTAAAAACCAGACGGGTCCGACCCGTGATTTTCGACGGAAAAGTGGAAAAAAAAAAAATGCAGTTAGGGACGGTCGGATATGGGATAGCACGTAGATGCCATTGTTGCTTGTAGCCTACCGATTAAGTGGTTCAATTCATTGTACAACTCAACACCCCAAATCTGAGTAAGCCACAGCATCCTGATGCTCTCGTTTCAAATGCTAGAAAATAACCTTTTTTACAACAGTGGTGACGTAGACAACGTTGGTATATGATGTCACAGTAAAAACGTGAGGAAAATTTGGGTCAGAAGATTGTAATAAAGTTTAATCTTGCTATTGTTTTTTATAAACAGTAAAGAACAAAATAACATTTAAAGCTTGAGATACGCCGTTATTTACAGTCCCTGCAAGAGGCTTGTATTTTTACGGCTCCCGTTATTTACGTTCTGCACGTTTGTGAGTCCCAGCGCCAGTCAAAAACGCTTTTTTTTACAGGTACTTAAAACTGTGCGAGGGAGTTCTTTAAAACAAGGCAAGGCATCATTCTTTTGATTCGGTTTGATGGCACCCCTCATTTGATTTACTTCCACACGTCCCAAAAACGTTTTAACACACTTTACTCTTTGAGGGAGGCGACACTTGTTGAGTTAATTTCCCCTCCCTGAAATAATAAAACCTTGCAGTGTTAAAACGAGGGCACTCCTCATTGATCTACTTACCCATCCCTGTGAAAAATGTCAGTGTTTTTAAAACGAAGGCACACCCTCCAAATAGTAAACTCTCACCCATCTTTGTATGCCTCGTTTTAAACTCGGGGTTTGCTATTTGGGTGAGGCGACCCCATTGATTTACTTCCATCCTCGTCCCACAAATGTTTACGGAGGTTTTGGTTTACTAAATTGAGGAGGGCAACACTGTTTGATTAAATTCCCACCTCCCTGAAATAGTCAAACTTGAGTTTTTTAGTGTTTTTTTAGTTTTAAAACGAGGCACCTCATCCTGAAAATACTCTTTATGATCTGGTGTTTGATAGCCGCACCTCATTGATTTAATTTCAACCCCGTCCCACAAACGTATTAACTGCGGATTACTATTTGAGGGAGGCAACACTGTTTGATTAATTTCCCCCTCCCTGAACTATAAACTTTGGCAGGTAAAACGGAGGCACACACCCTCCAAAAATAAGGACACTAACTTCTCCCTATCTTTGTAATGCCTCGTTTTTAAAACACGGAGTTTACTATTTGAGTTAGGCGACCCTATCATTTGATTTACTTCCATCAAGTCCACAAAGTTTTTAACTGCGGTTTACTATTTGAAGGAGGGCAACATGTTTATTGATTTGATTTTCCCCCTCCCTTAAAATAGTGAAACTTTGCAGTTAAAACGAGGCACCCTCCCCCTGAGATACTCTTTTTGATATGGTTTGATAGCGCCCCCTCATTTGATTACTTTCACACCCCCGTCCCACAAACGTTTTAACTGCGTTTACTATTTGAGGGAGGCAACACTGTTTGATTTAAATTCCCCATCCCTGAAATAGTAATTTGCAGTTAAAACGATGCACACCCTCCTAAAATGTAAACAATCCCCATATCTTTGTATCCTCGTTTTAAATTCGAATGTTTATTTTTGAGTGAGGCGACACCAACTTCTCTAAAAAACGAGGCAACACTGTTTGATTGGTTATTTGTTCTCCAAACGAGCACCCCTCCCACAAATAGTAAACATCAACCCCAAGAAATGTAAGTTTGGCAGTTAAAATGAGTATCCCTTCTTAAAAATAGTAAACATCACCCCTAATCTTTGCAGTGCCTCGTTTAACTACAAGTTTACTATTTCAGCGAGGCGACACCACTGATTTGGTTTCCCTTCCCGAAATATAAACTTTGCAGTTAAAACGAGGCACCCCTCACACAAGATTTGATATCCCCTCCCCCATTCTGAAAATAGTTACAAACTTTGCCAATCTAACACCCGTTTAACTAAACGTAACAAATTGTGTGTGTGTGGGGGGGGGTGGGGGTGTTCTTTAAACGAGCATTTGATTCGGTTATAATTCTCCTTCCTCAACTCCTGTGTGATTTGCTTTCCCCCTTCCCTCACACGAAAATTTGTAAGTCATATGAGACATCACTCTCTAGCACCCGGTAAAATATATACACATCACCCCTCTTTTTTCTAGTGCCCCGATTTAAACACGAAGTTTACTATTGGAGGGAGGGATACGACTCTCTAACACGAGGCAATACTCTGTTTATTTTGATTTTCCGCCCCTTCCCAGCAAAAAAAAATTCTCGGGCATTCCGAAAGTTTCACCACTTTAGCCTGGTTGCTAAGGAAGAAGGGGTGAAACCATGACATTCGCTCCTTTTCATTCACATGGGTAACATTCATTACATGTTACAATGAACAAGTTCCATTGGATAATACAGAGGCGGAACCGGGGCTGACCAGAGGCGGAAATCCATGAATTCAGCCCCGAACCAGCCCGTACTACCACCCTTGTCTCTTCCTTATGAGAATCTCTGTGCATTAAGAAGCAGATGGGTGTAAGGGTGAAGACCCTGTTCACCCATTTCATGCTGTTCACATCCCAAACTTCATGGTAG
>JAMKCH010006408.1:0-56870 GCA_023653785.1 Ophioderma brevispina | reverse complement strand
TTTCTTGAACACTAAGATCTAGTCCCTTGAGCAAGACATGGAATGACTGACCTGAATCGGCTGTCACAATCGTCCAAGGAAAGAATACCTTCCCTTCCTCCTCTATTTTCACCAATATGACTCCGTAAATAAACAAACGTAAATAAAGTTTAAAAAACCCAGACAAAAAAAACACATGGACAAATGAACGAAAATGACAGGTATAGAACGTACCGTGTGGTATATATCCATTTAAATCATAGTTCACGCAGCATTTTGCAAAGACTACTTAGTCAATCGATCAATCGGTGGTTTAATAGAAAACACACACGGAAGTAGGTAAGGAGCCGGGAACCAACGTAAATTGGTTATTGATCTTAGAAAATGGACGTTTCCGATTCTTCTACCCCCTGTCATCGTAAACAGTGCTTAAAATGCATCATTCGTGAGTAAGATCACGTTAAAACAATCGTTTTTGTCTTTAACAGTTGGAAAATTTGAAATAATGAATTATTTGGAAATAATGAATTATTTGATCGGTATTTCTTTCTGACCGGAGTCGGGAAACTGGGAATCAACTTTCATTAGCCTAAAATAGTAGTATAATAGAGTTCGAGCCCCACTGTGGTCAACCTGTTTATGTCCCTGGCCATGGGGCTGGGCTAGTTCTGCTAAGCATAACTTCACATTATGTCTTAACATGTTGTCATTAACGGATGTGAAGTTATACAAAACCACATGGAATACCTTTCGCCTGTTACCAGCATGAGCAGGCCATTTCAAAGAGCCAACTTTGCAGACTGCAGACTAACAAAATATCAAAAGCAATTCAGAATCGAGTTGATATGTGTTCCTTAGTATAATAAATTACCTTTGAAATAGTTAATCCTCAAAACTTTGTCTAAAGTAAAAACAGTAGAAATCCATAATTTTCCGGAGAAAACAACCTTTCTCATGCAGAAGTGATTGTAGTCGCAATTTTCTTCAAAATTTTTAATTTCTAATTCTTGTAAGTTTTTTTCACATGTCATCGCATTATATAGGATCTCAAGTTGTGTTTGATAGTGAAAACAGGGATATATCGTACATTTAGAGGGATTTTGAGATCGACAAAGTTGAGGTAGGTAACAGGGGAAAGGTATGGGGTTTTGCATAACTTCACATCCGTTAATGACAACATACATGTTAAAGACATAATGTGAAGTTATGCTTAGCAGAACTAGGGGCTGGGCTAGTCCTGATGATCATGACTAGATAGTCTTAACTTTTTTATGGCTGCTGTTATCATAGACTATCTAGTCATGATGAGTTGTGTGTAGTGAAAGTGCCATTTAAGCTAAGATACACAGACAGCTTCTGCTCTAACTTTACAGCTGCAAAGTGGCGTAAATATTCATTATTTGCAATAAATGTTATATTGTAGGCATTCTTGAGAGTCTTCTGCATCATGTGATAACCATTTTTCCAGATTTAAAATTCACATTATGAAATTTTCAGGTGAAACTTACCCTTGTTGTGTCTACATTGGGCTGCCAAATTTGGCAGCCTGTGTACATGTTGACATGAATTTTTTTGGGAACGAATTGTAGCATCGGCTACAAATTGGTAAGACAATTATTCTACAGACTCTAGAGATGCTATGTATGTCAAAAGAAAATTATTTTTTCTTTTATTAGGAAATATACATCTCAAAACATCTCAAACCTTAAATGGCATTGGAACTCCACAGTTGTAACTTATGGCACCAAAGATTATGTCCAAATTTAAAAGATGCCATAAGTTACAATTATTGGAACTAGGGGCTGGGCAAGATACTTAAGGGATTAGCAGCGATAATGCGAGAGAATCAAAAAAATGTGGAAATGCATTTTTTAACTTATAAATCAGGGATAAGTGTGTACAATTCCATATAACAGCTTTATTGTAGAAACAAACCACTAAATAGTGAAAAAAATGAAGTATTTGAGGAAATTTGTAATACCATCTCCCACAAAATAGACATCGACAGCGTCTCAAAATCTACACTAAACAGCTGATTGTGCAGGTTTACACCAGTACAGAATAAACAAAGATCAATAACAGTGGCGTAGCCAGGGAGGGGGCTCGGGGGCGCTAGCCCCCTGTCAAATTAGACAAAATCATGTAAAATCAGCCTAATTTGGACAAATTTGCCAGCTCAGCCTCCCGTCAAATTACAATCCTGGCTACACCCCTGAATAATGTTTGTGTTTGAGGTCAAACTGTATTGATCATGGTGCACAATATCACGCTGAAAATCTGTGATATTCACCGGGAAAGGCTTTTTTGATCTCAAGTCGGAATTTTGATACGCACGTATAGAAATTACAGAATCAGATAAAAAGTACTGGCTTGTCTTTAATACACAGATATCAAGCCAACCACTTGCAGGTTATGTTCGCATATCCGTGCCAGTAAGAAAAATATAAAAATATGAATTTTGATGATTTTTTCGATGTTTCGGATTAATTAGCAAATCGCTGCTAATCTCTTTAAAGCCTGACTCAGAGATTTTGAAATATAATTTTTTGTGTAGAAATTAAAAATAGTCTACTAGAACTAAAGATAATTACCTAAAATGCCGAATTCCAAATTTAGAGACGAATCGGATTTTTTCGTTTCATGTATTGCACATTTATGTACAGTGTAACACTGCCATAGGATACCATGTATAACAAAAATTCCAGATCCGGAATTTTTAAACAAATATGTGGTTTTCTATATGAAGGACTTCGATTTGAGCTTAGATATTTCACACAGTGATTATTTTATGGACAAGCATTATGTATATGCAAAAAACACAATTTGTTTGAAAATGAGGGTGCCCTCCTCAGGAAATCTCTGAGTCGGCCTTTAATCGGGGATCCTAATTATTAAATCGGGATAGGTCACTCAATCCAGAAAGTGGAGGCATACTGCATGAAATCAGTAACTCATCAATCGCCAGTTGTACGTGGCGCTGTGCCGCTATGTCATTCCGGTATACATCATACTGCATAAATTAGGAAGCTATTATATACTCGGTCTCTGGGCCATAATTTCTTGGACATAACAAAGGTGCGCATTGATCGTTGCTTGTACTACGCCTACGTGCAACACGGTAGTGCAGCGTTTTGGCGGGGAAGCGGGCGTACGTTCTAAACTGTCCAAGAAATTATGAGCCAGAATATAGGTGACTCACCGAAATTGGTGGCGCTATTGATATAGAATCATCTATGGGCAATTGTACACAGTTTCACCTGCTAATACTCAATCATTAAAGGTGCAACGAGAGATTTCACATAACAGGTGTCCTGAAAAAATTAAAATTCTGATTTTTGCACAATTGTAAAGCTTTCCATCAAAAATATCCCCATCTGAAAAGGATTAAGCTGAAAAATATTTCTTTGGTACAAAAATTGTGAAATGTCTAATTTCGTATAGGAGTTCAGCCTATATGTTTTATATTGAAATATAAGCAAATCAAAATCACCTTTTTTCTCTCTCTTTTAAGACATTTCTGTAGCCAAATATAAGGTAAGAAATCCATTGAATTACTATTATGACACAATATTGGGTGCCTCAAAATCTCTCGTTGCACCTTTAATACCTCAGATCCTTGTTATCCGATTGGTTAAATGAAAGTCACGTGACATGGTATAGTTTCACTATTTTCGCAAAAACGTGTATACAGTTTGCCCGGTATACAGTAATTTTCTTGCCCGGTATAGTAACTTTGTGCCCAGTATAGTAACTTTGTTCCTGGTATAGATGAGGTGACATCAATGTTTACAAACACAAGTTAGCACCTGGTTTACTGACACGTTAGAGGTGCCAGAATATGCCCAGTTACAGAATCAAGAGCATTATCAGTATCATGCTGATTCAGCGTTGCATTAAAAAAGCACGAGCCCTGCAGGTGTTCACGCATACTGCCGGGAGGTGCTTTTCGGTGCATCGGCTGTGACGTCACATGTCACCTCATTATAATATGTTTTGAACGGTTAGTAACGTTTTGACACCGTAATAGTAGAGGATGGGCAGCCTTTGTAATTTACGCAGTGCTATCAAGTCTGTTTAGACACCCTTACACACAGAAAAACCAATCACCTAAAAACAAACCATACCGTAGTCTTCAACTTAATTCATATACAAGAAAAAGGAATTACTGATGCAGATATATTACCAGTGTGTTAAGTGTTACAGTAATCAAATCAAAATATATAGTCGATTCGCGTGATACGTTGGCCCCCCCTGGAGTTTTGGACCTATTCATTAAGTCGGGAAAGGGAAAATGAAAGGAAATTCAAATGTGCAACACCGGATTATCTTGTCGGACACTCCGGTCATATAACCCACTCACCTGCCACTAAATACATTTCATTCATGTATGGAAACGCACAATAGTGTATTTCAGGCCGTAACATTCCTCACAATAAATGAAATAGGGTAGGGTGGGCAGATTTTTTTTTTTTTTAATATGCATTACTAAAATCATCACACCCAGTCTAGTCATTTATTCAATGATTGATACTTTGACTCTATTATTGAAAAATCTTAAAGAGAAGGTTGCCAAAGTGACACCAGCAGACTACAAAAAAAAACAAAAAAATATTGAAGAAAATCGGTTTTAAAATCCGGGTTTGTTAAAAACAAACTTAAAAAATAAGATGTTTGAAACAATCAATATAAAAACTTAGGGTAGGTATACTTTTGTACAGGGCTGATTTTCAAATTAGTCAGCTAGGGGCGGGTTACTCCAATACAACAATTTTTTTTTGCCTTAACAGAAGTCCCTGGCCTCATTGAATTTGTCAAATCCGCACGAATGGTACGGGGTCTGTATCAGATGAATCAGGTATAACAAGTTTTTATCAAAGGAAGCAAAAGACCAATTCTGATCAATGTAAAGCTTAACTGTAATCAAGGTGTGATGTAAATAATTCAAAGGTGATGATTATGTCCAAATAAACCATATACTGGTACGGTACCCAAAACCACATCTTACAATGATTCTTACTGAAGATAATGATAATGCAATGTACAAACCTATTGATTACTACTATAGTAGTGTAGATAGGGACCATCTCAGAAGGTACAGAAGGTTGCCAGGAGGATGGTGGTATCGATGATTGTAGTTCAATCCTCTATGATCTAACATATAATGAAAATAATCCACTAATTAATAGTAATATATTAACTGTGATTGTAAATTTTATACACAGATGAATTTGAAACAATACCTTTAAACAAGTTATTTTTCTATTTTAATTGAAAAATTAAATAGTAGTATTTCCAAAAAATTTGATAAATTAAAGCCATTATACAATTAATGAATCAAATTTTGGTTATTGGTGTTGAAGAGACCATGGTTTAAAAAGTAATTCTTGACTCTTTTAACTTAAACTTGGATATAATTTCGAAAAATGTAAGAGAGTAGATTCTTGATAGGTGGTGGTAGGTCTTTATATCTTAAAAACAACATAATTATAAAGACGAATTGCTCTTTGTACACAAAATGAGCTTTATGGAATGTTGCTTTATTGAAATAAAAAGATCTAATCGACAAAAAATTATCCTAGTCTCACCTATAGACATCATCATAATAGCATGAAATAAATTTAAGAAAACATTTTTAAAAAGTGTTTTATTGTTTTTTTGTGGTTTTAATATAAAATAATTTAACTAGTGGGGATTTTACATAGATATCCTAAAAGATTGAATATAAGTTTATTAGTAATTTCATTGACCATTTGGGTTTTCATATCATGCATCCACTATATTAGACCAACAGATCAACAGAAAGAGTGCTACATTGAATAATGATAGTATAAAATTTACCAATAATCATAATAGTAGCAGTGATATTTTACTATTTGAGGCAGAAAGACAGAATCCCTTTGTCCACTGTTGTATGTTGTTGACACTTGCCTGTTTGAAAAAAGGTTAACATTTGCCGGTAATATTCGAGATTACTTACGATGAATTGAAACCAAATTTGAGTCATAGGTGCAACATGGATCCCCTCATCCCTCAGTTGATGAGGTCTAAGTTACATACCAAGGTCAAAGGTCATGTGAGATCAAGTTGTAAGGTGGGCTAAAAATGAAGTGGAAGTTTCAATTGGAACCAAAAACTGGTTTATGATATTACACACAAACCCTTCATTTGTTTGTGAGGGTCAAAGGTCACAATCAAGGTCAAAGGTCATATGAAGCCTATCGTTCACAAACCACGACGGCAACATATTTGTGCTGGTTTCAATGAAAAGAAGTGTTTTTTTTTGCTAACCAACCAAAATTTACTTTGTATGATTAAAAGCTTAAAGCATATATATACATTAGCGATATATGATCTGGAAAACCTTGTCGGATGTTGCACTAAGTCATTTTTAAGACTGCCTGCATATATGTCGGTTTAGAGTTCTTGTTAGCTTTTGTTTGGGTCACCTGGGGACAGCAATGTGAAGAGTACTTTACAATGGTGGATTACAGAGGGTGTAATGAGTCACTACCACAATGCACATTTTTGGGAAATACACCTCATAAGGTCATGTGATCTCACACAAAAAAAAATGCTATTCGTAAGACCTAAAAAATCCGACTTCTACGCTCAATTTAGCCCACAAAGCATTATACTTATGGGAATTTTAGTCTGTTAGAAATGTCTTATGTTCTATCTAGGATAACTTGTATCCCTACGTACGACACATGTGTGTGTAGTACAGTACAGTCATAGGCACAATGCATTATGGATGATTCAAAACACCACTCTGGGTGATTAATTCCTGGATTGTTAGTGAACATTCATTTTGCTGTCCACGTTTGTCCCAGTCGTTCAACAAAAGCACAAAGCCAGTAGGGGTACAGGCAGTCTTGAAACCGCCCAAATGTGAAATCCAATGGGTTTTCCAGATCGCATTTGTTGTAGCTATTGCCAAAAAGTGAGAGTGAGTTTTCTTTTCAACTTTGACAGGCATTCTACTTCTAAAGTCTACCTCCTACAAGCCCTGGATCAGGGCTACTGTCCGGATGTAGCCCGTCTAATGGTGAAAGATATGAATCGCTTGTGTAGCTGTGCATTAAGAAGATTCCTCCTGTTTATTTTATCAGTTTGGCAACGAGGGTAATATGCACAAACGGTAAGAACACTACATGTATCTAGGATAAAATGCTACACACACCTGACACACCCAAAAATTAAAACCTAAAATACAAAATTGCAACAGAATCAATACAAAGACTAATGGGAAGGTCACAGATACATGTTTTCTGTATATCAATTTTCAAATGTCTAAAAATATACAGAGCCCAGTATATAAAAATATGAGATAAAGTTTGTACTGATATCGCAAAATTATTTGCAGAACTTGGGCAGGCAAGTTCTGAACACAGTATCTTAACCCCTAACCAGGACCTGTGCTAGGCACTTGCCTGGCCTTGGCACACAAGGATGTCCTGCGATTAAGATTGCCTATTACTGACCTCCCTCGGCAAACTTGTGGGGCATATCAGCTGAATCGGTTCAGTTCCATTGAAAAACGGCCTCAAGGTTAGATATTGGCTAGAAATCTAGAGCATGCTCCAGTCAGATTTGGTTTATGTCTCGCTAGCCTTTATTTCCCAGCAATGGTTCTCAACTTCACTGCGCTCAAACCAATGGAAACCGCTGGGAAGTCAAAATCTAGGCCCAGAAGTATAGTAGCCCACATCCTGGGTAATGTTAAAAGGTAAGGTCTTAATGGTCAAGAACATTTGGAGGAGAGCAAATCTGTTTGCCAACACTGATCAAATATGGAGACACAGCTTCTGAAAATTAGGTACCTCATAGCCAAATGCATTCCATGATTTATGCAGTTTGGGTAGTGCTACCTTAGAAGTAAACTTGAAATTTTGAAAATTACTTTGGAAAACTTGGTGGAGAGGAGAAAGTCTGTATGCCTTTTGCGCAAATAGGGCACAACATATGCAATCAAGTGCCTTTTAACCCTATCACGACCAAAACTCACTGAGCCGAGGCTAGAAAATGCACCAAGGCCAAAAAGATGCGATGATGGCATCGTACCAACACTCAAATTGGCACAAAATTGCTGGCTAGGCCTGCCTGCTCATGGGAATGGTGCGCCGGAGACCCTGGGTTCGAATCCCACCATGGATGTCCAATCTTCTTTAGCTCGAATTCTATCCCTTTACCCCCTTACCTTCCTCTCGGAAAATAGGCTAGAAACCAAAACAGTGTTAGGGTTAATGTGCAATAGGCAGTTAAGCAGTATAACTTCCAACCTCAGCAAATTGAGTAATTCCAGTGAATTCTCAATTGGAAAGGTTTCTCAGGTCAGGTGCTCATATACATTGCTTTCCTTATTTGTTGATTTCAGGCAATTTTTGCAGACAAATTTGATTAACTGGAGATTCAAAATCAAGGCATTTCTCTGTCCATATGCACACCATCCAGCCAAGTGTTTTCTGTATTTGGGTCTCTGTACTTTGTTCATCACCTAATAGGCACAAATTATTCGGCTTTTTTTTATCTACACATGAAATAACATTTTACAAGCGCACCTCTTACCACAAGCGTGCACCACCTAATACCTCACACACTGTGTCTGCTGCGATAGTGTTGCTATTCTATATCAATTTGCAGTGTGAAGAGTCTTGCCTATTTGGTGATGAACAATGTATAGTAGCAGAGGACCAAAACTCCCATTGGCATTGATTGTAGCAATCAATGCATGGGTTGCAGTACAAATGTTATTATGACGTGCATGTAATACGTGTATGAACCCTGATTTCATAACACACGGTATGATAGCAGAGACACCACAGTAATGGCTGCTGTCAGATTGTTATAACTTAGGCCAAAAAAGTGTTTCCAGTAGGCCTCATACATTTTGACTTACCGATTACTAGGCGGATACCCTATCCACTAGGCTACCGGCTGTGTCCTATAAACAGACCTCAATTGATTCCCGCACCAGCACAGTACTTAAAAACAAAAACCTTCTAGGGTTGCTTCTGTGAAAAATGCTAATTTTTCTGAATTCCTATATATTCAGTTAACCATTGTATCAAATTAATATCCATTGTGCATGTTTGATGATGCGTGACCCTCTTGCCTACTGCAGCTTTATGTTCTAATCAAACTATTTGTATCTCATTTCTAGAGAATGGGACTATATTCAGAGTCAGGCTAAGTGGTGGGTCCAATTCCTTGGAGGGTCGAGTGGAAATCTTCTTAGGAGGAGTTTGGGGGACTGTCTGTGATGACAAGTGGGATTTGGTGGATGCTTTTGTTGTGTGTCGGCAGCTGGGATTCTACTACGCCCATTCTGCTCCAAAAGCTGCTCTCTTTGGAGAGGGACAAGGTACAATTCATTTGGATGATGTTGAGTGTACAGGAGTAGAAGACAATCTTGCACTTTGCAATCATGCAGGGTGGGAGACCACGACTGTGAACATTATGAGGATGCCGGAGTAGTGTGCAGTGATGTTCAAGCAATCCTAGGTAAGCATATACTGTAGTAAATTGGGATATATTTGTCCAAGTATAAGATGAAAGGATACATAGTTTTATAAGTGGAAAGTGTAAGAGCGAGGAAAGGAATAGAAGGTGTAGGGGAACAAAAATAGTGGTATAGTGGTGAACGGGTGTGAGGGTGAACAATGAGCAAAATATTACTAGGCCGAGTAAAAAAGAAACATGTCTTTGTGTATGTTTTAAAAGAGGTGGGTAGGGGCTTTTTATTTTCTATCTGAAAATAAGTTTTCACATTTGACCATATATTTAGCATACCCGTTGTGGCAGCTGCGGAGGCCTAAAAAGAAAGAGGCGACCTTCTAATTTTATCTGCTCTCAGGGCATTTTTCCGCACAAGACAAATTCTTTAAGAACAACTAATTATCTCATGGACAATTCAGTTCTAAGGATTTGACGATTTAAGTCGCACGACTTCGTCTTGAGGTTCTTGTTTCTTCACTCATCTGTCTGATTATCTACAGCGTGGTGTGGCGCCAGCAGCTTGCTAGCAGGTTCAGCAATGACTTGCGCTGCATATCAATAAAAGGGGACATTCATTTACGGCCTTATGTCTTATTTATTTACTGGGGAGGAGGGGAAAAATATTTCCTTTCATTTCTTTCCTTCTCTGTTTCGCATTTCCTTCTTTCTGTTGCTGGATGTGATGTCAGCCATGTTTTGAGCATGACCGTAAAATACGATTATCAGATACATGGGCCTACACATTTCAGAAGAGCCTTATAACATTCCTGTTATTGAACAAATTTTGTGTCTTTTTTCTCTTTATTTTCTCTCCCCATTGCCATTAAGGCATCTGCATCAACTTAATAGGATAATCCCCGAGGATTATAGTTCGGTCTTCTTAAAGTTCGGTCTTCTGGAGGATCACCCTCTCAGGTAGATCCCTCAAGTGATCACAAAACCTGTTTAAAAGTGCTTGTTTAAAGTAAAAGGAAATGAAGCAGCTTTACAAAGGAAAAGGGAGAGAAGATTACTGGGCTATTAAGGCTGGAGGGATGAACCTCTCCCATTTAGTGTACAAAATGGCCTAGGCAATGTTAGTTATGCAAGAGACTCCCTAGCATCCTCAATTAATTATAATGGGGTTATGAGTTATTCCGTATAGGCTGATAGATTTCTTTCATCCCGCCTTATACACCAAGGAGGGACTTAAGTGGCTCAGTGCGTGATTACTGGTTGCCGTATGTCTACCTTATGTCCAATTGCACAAAATTGCAGGAATTAGAGGACAATCCCCCTATTAAGGCTGCATATTTTTATAACAATGACAGTGTTTCATCTATACACACCCGAATATTTCATGCAGTGCCTTTGGTCTTTGGTTGTTAATGGTAGCATATGTGATGTGATCTGGGAAAAAACCCGACACATGTCGCACATGGACAGTTTTGAACTCGGAATTTTGCGGTTCTCGGCTTTTCGCTCACGATATTCAAAGAATATAAACTGTGGGTAGCTCATAAAAAAGTTACCATTGTAGTGACAACATACACACAACACACACACGGACACACCCCTACACACACACAACGGATTGCAAAGTGGTCCGGCCAGCTATGCTGCATGATGGCTACAAAAATAAAATCGCTTAAATTGTATTATTGGACGTATTTTTTGTAGATATAAGGCATAACTTCAGATGTGTTTCAAAGAAGAAAGGAAGTAAACGTATGGAAACTTAATATGTTAAACTATTGCAGTGATAGTAAAAACTCAAAAATATAAAGTTCCAACCATGTGAGGGTTTCCCAGATCGCATTACATATTAAGAACTGGCAATATGTACAGGTGATATATAGCATCCGACAAACTTTAATGAGACTAAATAATCTGCTGCCTCAGGTGGTCAGTTGGTTTGTCAATCAGTATGATGACCCTGACAAGACAACCAATTAAAAGCTTAAAAATCCTCAAAAAAGAATTGCAATGTCTTTACTTGCAGCAGGTGGGTTTACAGTGAGGCGGAAAGTTGCGCAGCGTCTACCTCACTCTCTCATCCAGGCTCATCTATATCCAATGTCAAGACGGCTGGAGATGATGGCTGAATGCAGTTAACAGCCTAAAGAGACTTTCGGAGTGTGGTTCCCAAAACAGGGGTTCCACTACCCTACTCGAATGGAAATAGAGCTTAACACTTACAGTGCTCAATGATCGAGATCTCGATCAAAACATGTGGCAGGTATATAATAATGCTGACGGGGTTGTGTGCATAGGAGTGTTAATAAAGGATATGAAAGGCAAAGGGTCAGCCATTTGAAAGCAGTTGCCAAATTTATGCTTGATCATTATCCAGTATTTGCAGTACAGTCTAAACAATATTTTAACTTCATCTAACTGGGATTTTTGTGTGATCAGAGTATATAGAGTAAGCAATATAGATAGGCTTTCTTCATGCGATCAAAGAACTATATTGCACTTAATGCTCTCATCTTTGACACAATACCCATATGATTCCAGATTGTGCTATACATTTTTGTATTGCGCTCAAAGCTGTTCAATATCCAATATGTCCCAATTTTACTCTAATGCCTTCAAATATGTTTTGTTTGTATGCAGGGAGTCACTTCCACACTTTATTTGGAGAACACATGAAACAACATGGGCGTATCATGTTTCGCCAACATGAACTTGTGCTGGAGAGTGTGCAATGCTGAATGGGACAACAATGATGCACGTTGCATGTCGCCGGCAAACTTCAGTATGGATTGCGCTTCCGGTTGATGTCACCTCAGTACAGCGCACGATGAAGCTCGCCTCAAAGTGCTTAATCAATAACATAAGATGTGAAGGAACTGAGGAGAGTCTGGCAAATTGTTCATTGGGACTATGGAGCCGTTTGATTGCCCTTTTACAGAGATGCGTTTATTGTAGCAATGACCGAAGGACATTTTAGCTGCTGACACACTTAATGTCATCAGGTTGAAATGAAATGGGGGTGTGGTGTGTGCGTGCAGGGGAGGAAGGACATAATCTGCTCGATTCGTGCATTTGGGATTTCCAAATGGTAATTTTGTGAATTTTACTATCAGTTTGAGCGTTCAGTTCACTCTGTTATCTTCACTTCATCTGTCTGATTACTACAGCGGGATGTGGCACCAGCAGGTAGCTTGCAGGTTCAGCAATGACTTGCGCTGTATCAATAAAAAGGGGGAAATTATTTTCGGCTAGGGTATTTATTTATTATTGGGGAGGAGGAAAAAAAATATTCCTTCATTTCTTTCCTTCTCGTTTCGCATTTCTTATTTTCTGTTGCTGGATTTGATGTCAGCCATGTTTTGAGCATGACGTAACTACGATTATCAGATACATGGGCCTACACATTTCAGAAGGCCTTATAACATCCCGTTATTTGAACAAATTTGTGTTTTTTTCTCTTTATTTTCTCTCCCCATTGCCATTTAAAGGCATCTGCATAAACTTAATAGGATAATCCCTGATGATTATAGTTCGGTCTTCTGGAGGATCACCCTCTCAGGTAGATCCCTCAAGTGATCACAAAAACCTGTTTAAAAGTGCTTGTTTAAGTAGTAACAATAAAAATTGAAGCGTTTACAAAGAAAAGTGAGAGAAAGATACTTGGGCTATTAAGGCTGAGGGGTATGAACCTCTCCCATTTTTAGGGTACAAATGGACCTAGCAATGTTAGTATGCAAGAGACTCTAGCATCTCTCAATTATATGGGTGTATGCTCTTTTGGGGGGATTTATTCCGTATAGCTGATAGATTCTTTCATCCAGGCCTTATACACCAGGAGGCTTAAGTGGCCCATGACGGTTAATGGTTGCGTATGTCTACCTTATGTCCAATTGCACAAAATGCCGGGGAATAGAGGAACAATCCCCCTATTAAGGCTGCATTGTTTATAACACGTACAGCTGTTAATCGGATACAACCGAATTGCGAATTATTTCATGCAGTGCACTTTGGTCTTTGGTGTTAATGGTAGCATATGTGATTGTGATCTGGGAAAACCCCCAATTGTCGCACAGGACAGTTTAACTCGAATTTTGCGGTTCTCGGCTTTTGCGTCACATATTCAAGAATATTAAACTGTGGCCGCTCCATAAAAAACTTACCATTTAGTGACACATGACACACACACACTGACACACCACATGACACCCACAACGGAATGCAAAGTGGTCCGGCCAGCTATGCTGCCCGGCCCCTACAAAAAATAAACTAGCTTAAAATTTGTTTATTTGTACTTATTTTGTCAGATATAAGGCATAATACTTCGATGTGTTTCAAAGAAGAACAGAAGTAAACAGTTATGGAAACTTAAATTTCAACTCTGCAGTGATAGTAAAACATCCAAAATTATAAATTTCCCCATGTGGCGGGTTTTCCCAGATTCGCATTCCATATTAAGACTGGCAATATGTACATGTGTGATATTTATAGCATCCACAAACTGTAATGAGCCTAACTAACTGGTGCTAGGTGGTCAGTGGGTTTTGTCATCAGTAATGATGACCCCTGACAGACAACAATTAAGGATCAAAAATCTCAAAAAGGGAATTGCACTGTCATACGTGAACATGGGTTGGTTTACAGTGAGGAAAGTGTGCCAGGCCTCGACCATCACTCTCTACCAAGCTCATATATATTCCACTGTCACGACGACTGGGAGATGATCTGGATGCAGTGGACAGCCTAAGAGACTTTAGGAGTGTGTTCCAACAAGGGTCCACTACCCTACTCGAATGAAATAGAGCTTAAACACTACAGTGCTCAAGTGATCGAGGATCTCGATCAAAACCTGTGGCAGGTATTATTATAAAATGCGGCCTTGTGTACCTAGGAGGGTGTTAAAAGGGATATAAAGAAAGGGTTCAGCATTTGAAGCAGTTGCCAAATTTAGCTTGTCATGTATCAGTCTTTTGAGACAGTCTCTCTTCCCTCCACACATATTTAACTTCTCAACGGGATTTTTTTGTGTTGTCAGGAGTATATTAATAAAACAATATTAGGATGGCTTCTTTCATGCGATTACAAGAATAGTATTGCACTAATCTATATCTTTGACACAATATCAATAATTATTCCAGCTGTGCTATACATTTTTATTGCCGCTCAAGCGGTTCAATATCCAATCTTGTCCCAATTTATTAGATTGCTTCAAATATGTTTGTTGATGCAGGGAGTCACTTCACATTTATTTGGAGAAACACATTTGAAACAACACTACTGGGCGTATCATGTTTCCACATGAACTTGTGGCTGGCGAGGTTCAATGCGAATGGACAACAATGATGCCACAGTTGCATGTCGCCAGGCAAACTTCAGTTATGGCATGCGCTTCCGGTACCACCGCAGTACAGCGACGATGACAGCTGCTGCTCAAAAGTGCTTATATCAATAACATAGATGTGAAGGAACTGAGGAGAGTCTGGCAAATTGTTCATTGGGACTATGGCGCCGTTTGATGCCCTTTTACAGAGATGCAGTGTTATTGTGCAATGACAGTCGATGACTATTTTAGCTGCTGTTCTTACGATTTTTGGTAATGTCGTATCAGGGTATGAAATCGAAAGGGCGTGTGTGTGTGTCGTGTGCGTGCAGGGGGGGCAGGACACCATCTGCTCGATTCGTGCTTTGGGATTTCCAACTGAGTAAGTTTTGTGAATTCTTACTTACATTTCACGGCCGTTTCTTACTCGCGTGGAAGCCTATACGGCAGGTGGTACACTTGTGTCTACTGCGGCAGTTACTACACAGTACACACCGGGCAACTTGCGATGCAGAGTAGCTGCAAAGAGAGGGCTTCCATGTACAGAGTTATTAGAATACAGTGGTTGTGATCTACTTACAGTACCTACCCAATGGCTACCCTGTAGATGCCCAAACTAGGTGATGAAGAAGGTGGAACTGTTGTAGACGGTTACCGGAGTAGTAAAGTTAGGACATGCAGCTACCGCATAGCTACCTCGCGGTAACTAGGACGCCATTTGATAGTGGACGAAATGAGGGCGCTATACACTTGGTCTCTGTTTAGCATTTTTGATTGTTTTTTTAGGAAAATCATTACGAAATTCAAATCGGGCATCATCAAAAAACCCCATATTCACACACTTTTAATAAAAAATGCAAATATTTGCCAAACATATCTAAAAAACAAAATTGGCCATGAGAAATACCACGCACGCTGAGAGCCGGTGTAACCACGTAGCTACTGCGCAACGGGGGAGACAGCCGCTGTGTGTACACTATCCGTCTTTGCGGCAATAATACATGGAATCCTGGCCAGCGAGTGTACGTCTACTGGGTAGGTAATCCATGTCTACTCGGTGGTAGCTGCGTGGTAACTACCATGAAGAAATTGGCCGTGTATCTATGGCAGCCTCAGTCCCAGTGACATTACAAAATCATAGTGTGGGTTGGTATGTCAATGAAACAGTTCCCGTAGGATTTGGTGCTAAAGTTGATTTTCTTGCTGTTTTTCATTCAATAGGGACCAGACAGTCAGAAAATGATGGGGTGCAAATTTTTGGACTGCTGCCCCCTTCCCCTCAAGGGGGAATTGTTACTGCAGGGAAAAATTTAAAATCGAGTCAAATTGTGTTTTAATGTACATTAACATGTTCGTCTCCTTATAAGGATTAGAAAAAGTATATATTTGCCTAGGTTCCGACCTTTAGTTAAAGTGCTATAGCCCCATAATGGTTCAAGGTCATCCTGGGGTAAAATTTACCCAATGCTCAGATTTTCTTGAAACTGGTGATAAGTTGTTTGTATTGTCTCACAGGATCCAAAAATGTATTATTTTACAGTGTATGACATTTGGTTGGCTAATTACATAGCAAAATGTCGCAAGGGTCTACATGGTCTATGGGGGTCACCAGAACTTTCCCTGGATGTCGCAATGGTGATATCAAAAGATCAATTAAAATGTATTTTCTTTTTCAGTATGACACAAGGAATCATTTGACACCACTTTCAACAACATCGGAGCATTTACCCCCAGGGTGACCTTGAACCATTATGGGGCTATACCGCTTTAACTAAAGGTTGGAACCTAGGCAAATACACTTTTTCTAATCCTTATGATGAAACGAACGCGTTAGTGTACATTAAAACACAATTTGACTCGATATTAAAATTTTCCCTGTACTAACATTTGCCCCCTTGAAGAAGGGGGAATCAGTAGGAAAATTTGCACCCCATCATTTTCTGACAGTGTAGGTCCTATTGAAACCCAAACAGCAACAAAATCAATTTTAGCATGAAAATCCTACGGGAATACACACAAACCCACACTATCACCTCTCAAACCTTTGTTCAAAAATCTTAGTAATCTTATGATAATTTTGGAAACAAAATATTTCCCTCAAAATCTGTCGGGTTAGTGAATTAACCCCAATGATGTAAAATGGTTTGGTTGTCCTTCAATAATGGTCAATTCAGTCATTTAGATTTAAATATTCATGACGAGCTATAGCCTTTAGTCAAGTCTTTGTTCCGGCAAAAATTTAAATAGCAAAATTAATTACTACCCTCTAAAAAAAAGAATAAATATCTTAAAATTTATATGGAAAAATTTGGATATGTATTAACAGAAACTAGTGGTTTATTCAAAGAACATATTGTTTGTGAAATTATCTTTATGTTGTAATTTATAGGCATTGTGATTTACAGGTTATCTGGAACAGCCACATTTGCATCTCTTTGAACGTCAACGCAATAATGGGGGTAGGGTGAGCGAAGCAGGCATTTTGTGATCCACAGTCTCACCCCCCCAACTCACCTTAAACAAATTGGGATTAGAATAAGGATTAGAATTGGGATTGGCCAAAGAGTAGTGCAGGGGTGTCCAACCTGTGGCCCGCAGGCCATTTGTGGCCACGAAGAGCTCGCATGCGGCCCATGAAGTCATTCCCAGAAAAAAATAAAATGCATAAATATCTCAAATAATATAAAAAAAAATATACAAATATTGTTGTATGTTACATTGATTGACCCAACAAACCATACTTAAAAAAAAAACACACACACACACACAACCCTTACATTGCATCAGTGGGGGATTTAAGAGTCAGCAGCTGCTGACAGGACCCCCCTATAATATTGCTCTCCGGGCCCCCGCAGACACCCCCTAGTCACACCAAAGTGGGACATTGCGTCACTTCGCGATACTAAAGGGGCCCCACCTTAGGCTGCTGACAGGGCCCTTTTCCTTAAATCCGCCACTGCATTGCATGTAACCCCACACACACCACCCCCACAAGTACACAAGTTGTCTTTTATAATATACACCAGCAGACCCAGATAGAATGCTCTCAGTTTGAATATGTGCTTAGTGGCGTACTGACCAGGGACTGTAGTTGCTCCCCCGGCTCGAAATATCTCTTTGCAGTTGCTAGGATCTCGAAATGCATGTTTTAAGATGATTAGGAAAGGCCATTAGATTTCAAGGGGCATGGTAGCCCAAGGTTGCTCAGGTATTTTCCGCTACGATAGCCCCTGTTAGGAGGTAGGCACAGACGATGATCAACGCTACTTGAATAGGGGCATGGTAGTCTGGTCCCAGTCAAATATTTTTTTTAATAATCTTCTCTTTCACACTGTTCATTTTGTAAAGGATTACCTGTGAGGCTCTCAGGCGGTATGAATCGTTACGAGGGACGAGTTGAAGTGTACTCTAATTTCAGTTGGTGGTCGATCTGTTCAGAACAGCCGCATGTGCAGTCCAATTCGGGAGTGTCTCTATGGCCGAACAAGAATGCAGCAGCAATTGTCTGTCGTCAATTAGGATTTCCGAGGACTGAATACAGCGAAACAATAGAGCATTTGGTTGATGATGTTGATCCAAGACACCTAACCTACCTCCTGAATTTTGTGAGCTGTAATGGGACAGAATCAAATTTGGCTGAATGTCGGCATGATATGTTGACTTTTCCTTATAAATGTATTTTCAAGAGCACAGAACAGTACATACCAGCCGCAGTGAAATGTAGAGGAAATCAGTTTTGGGAAACAGTACCTGAAGGTGCGGGGAGTCTTAAGATTTGGTCATTTTTTTGTATACAAAGTCATTTAAGATCTTTTCCTACTTACAGACAGGTCTATGGCCTGATTGCTAATAGCCAGTGGCGGATTAAAAGTCAGCAGTGTCAGCAGCTGCTGACAGGGCCCCCTAAAATATTTGCTCCCAGGGCCCCGCTCAGACACCCCCTAGTCGCACTAAAGTGCGACATTACGTTGCTTCGCAATGCTAAATGGGCCCCCACCTTAAGCTCCTGACAGGGCCCTTTTCCTTTAATCCACCACTGTTAATAGCCTCATCCTCAGGACATCAGATTTTACCAGATGTAGTCAAGAACTTTAAAGTGGCACTGGTACATTTTCACAAAATATGAAATTTCTTCAATTTGATCGCAAATGATAGCTTAGGCCATTGGAAGAATAGATATATATTTTACATATAAAAATACATAACCAAAAACAGATCGAGGCATTAATACGGAGGAGGAGGCTAAAGACATCCAGGTAATTTGTAGGTCAACTTTAAGTTTGCTATAACTTTAATCAACAAATATGTCTATTACATGAATATCATAGACTCGTACTCAATGATATTAAAAACACAAATGTCACAGACCGATCAAACAGGGTTTATACCATGGGAATGGGGCTCTGGCATGTTTTTTGTGTGTTAAACGCAATTTCCGTTGTTCTGTTTACCCGTAAGGGCACTGATTTGGTCTTAAATATTTCAGGTGAGGGCTAATGTATATAATTAAAGCTTTACCACCATGAAAAAATATGAGGGCGCACTATTTTTCAAATGTGCTAGTGTCTCTTTAAGAATGTATGTTTTATTTTGTGCTCTGGGCCTACTCTCTGATTGTGAAGGAGGGGGGCATTGTGTGGATGACATGTCCTAATTTTGAGAGTAATTTTTTTTACTCTTTTCAAGTGATGTTTGACTCCGAATTGAGACAGGTCACTCATGCAGCTCTCTGGAGGGGAATTTACTGTACAACTGTAGTATTTATTTTCATTAATTAGTCTTGTATTGTTGTATTGTCCAAGGAGTTCACATTTTGTGACTTACGGTGCTTTTCTCTTTCTTCACTATGCCTTCAAAATGGAAATCTTTATTTGGACCATGTTTTTCTTTTCTTAAAGGATGAGTGGGCACATTGTGTTTAGGCTTCCCTTCTAGCCCATTCACTCCTGGGTTACTTGTATCATGTTATTTTTAATGTTTCCTGGGTTACCTTTTAAAGAAGTGTTTTTGTATTGTACAATGTATATTAATGTAAGCAAGTAATTCAAATAAATATTAATAATAATTTTCCTCACTGTTTCTGCACCTAGGCGACGTCAAAAACCATGCACTAGCTGCTTTGGCATGGTTGACCTACACAGGGTTTTTCTTGTGTTTTTGTAGCGCCTGTTGTTGTGTTAGATCACGAACATGGTGGAGAGACCTGCGGCCCTCAGTAATCTGTAACAGGCTACGTAGGCTACATAGTGAAACGCAAAATCATGAAGCTGTTTCAACTGAAGAGCCGTGGGCTCCTCGAGTAGGGAGCACTCTATCTGAACAGGAACAGAACCAGGCTGTACCTTGTGAGGGGCCTCCAACACAACCACCACCACCACAGCCACCACCACCACCTTATTCAAATGTTGTAAGAAATCCAGAGGATTTTCCTGTATGTGCGAGTGCAGAGACAAGTGATGAACAAGTACCTCCACCATCATATAGTAGTGCAATAGTTGAATATCCTGAAGTCAGGTATGAACACCTGAGTCATTTACTACGCCTGAATTATGATTGTTGAAGTATAGAAGTGTTGAAGTGTTTCCTATATGCAAAGTGTAGCTATCAGAGTTAAAATCGCCATCGGATCGAAATTAACCGGGAGATTTTTTGCTAATTTTGAGGAATTAACATATCACGACAGTGATGTTTAGTTCTTGTAGAAGGTGTATTACTTGAATTTTCATGTTATTTGGTGGCATGATCAATGGCTGGGAAGCAGAGGAGTATTGAGGTATTTGAGGTCAAAGTTCATCTAGTGGTCATTTGAGTTCATTAAACATTTAAGATGTTTCTTGCCCATGCAGAAATGGAAATGCATTCACCAAGGGTGCTCAGAATGATCTGTATAAAGTCAAGGTTATTTAAAGGAGTGTGTTTTTGATTTTTGAAATCTATCTCTATCTCAGGGTTGCCACATCTTGAGTGAAAAGTTAAGGGTCAAAAGAAATTTTATTTTGGTCAGTGGAAATTCTGAAACTTGTCAATATAGACATTGTGTGCAATATGTTAACTACTTGCATGTATCTGTATTTTTGGTCCCCCGCCAACTTTTGTTGGCAAAAGGGGACTATAGAAATGCTAGCCGTCCGTGTGTGTGCGTCCCACACTATATCTTTGGAACTAAGCAAGTGTGGAAGTCCATCTTCGCAACATAGATGTATCTCAAGTAGGCGGTGGGTGGGATACAAAGTGGGTCGTGTGGCATGGGTCAAAGGTCAAATGTGGTCAAAAATAGGGTCAAATATGGTAAGAAATAGGGTCAATGGTCAAAAATAGGACTAAATCGCTATAATAAAGGTTGTCAACACGATATCTTTTGATTGGAGCAAGTATGGGTGTCCATCTTTGCACCATAGATGTCACTCAAGTAGGCGGTGGATGAGTTCGGAGGAGGGTCATGTGGCATGGGTCAAAGGTCAAATGTGGTCAAAAATAGGCAAAAATGGAGTTAAATTGCTATAAAACCTTATTTGTGGTAGGATGATGAAACTTGGTGGGTGTGGTCAACATGCAGTGCTGAAATTTTGAAGGTCATTTGAAGGTCATACGGGGTCATTCAAGGTCAAATCACTAAACATGTGGTAGGATGATGAAAATTGGTGGGTGTGGTCAACATTCAGTACCAAAATTTTGAAGGTCATTTCAAGGTCATGAGGGGTCATCCAAGGTCAAATCACTAAATATGTGGTAGGAGGATGAAATGTGGTGGGTGTGGTCAACATTCAGTGCCAAAAAATTTGAGGGTCATTTCAAGGTCAGGCAGGGTCATTCAAGGTCAAATCCTTGCACATGGTTGTATGGTCATGAAACCTAGTGAATGTGGTCAGCATTCAATGCCAATCACACCATTTACGTGTCGTCTTGGCACACAGCGCCGGCCATTGTTGAATCTTGGCAAACCTTGGCAAATCTTAACTGCGCTAGGGAGTTATCAACCACATCATAATCGGCTAAGCGTGGGAAACTCCACGTACACACAGTGTCAGGTAGCGTTGATTCGGATATTTTGTAATTGCGGTACACTGGAGATTGCGCAAAAATACTTGGCCTATCGTAACGATTTATGCACCAAATATTCCTAACTAAATTGTCTAGTTAGCTGATTTCATTCCTTGTTCAAGCTAATCGCAAAGCCTTTAACACAGCGTTTGGCTGCTAGGGAGTCCCATGACGTAGCGCATGTCTAAGAATAGCCGGCCAATTAGCGATGCGGATACGGAATAGGTGGTGCTGTGTCCCAGCACTAGAGATGCTATGGGAGCGTAAATGGTGTGCAATGCCAATGCCATTCAAGGTCAAATCACTAAACATGTGGTAGGATGATGAAAATTGGTGGGTATGGTCCACAGTTCAGTGCCGGAAATTTCGGAGGTCATTTCAAGGTCATGAGGGGGTCATTTAAGGTCAAATCACTAATGTGGTAGGAGGATGAAAATTGGTGGGTGTGGTCAACATTCAGTGCCAAAAAATTTTGAAGGTCATGCGGGGTCATTCAAGGTCAAATCACTTAAATGTGGTAGGATGATGAAAATTGGTGGGCTTGGTCAACATTCAGTAGCAAAAATTTTTAAGGTCATTTCAAGGTCATGCGGGGTCATCCAAGGTCTAATCACTAATCATGTGCTAGGAGGATGAAAATTGGTGGGTATGGTCCACAGTTCAGTGCCGGAAATTTTGGAGGTCATTTCAAGGTCAAATCCTTGCACATGGTTGTATGGTCATGAAACCTAGTGAATGTGGTCAACATTAGATGCCAACATTTTTGAAGGTCATCTTCCCTGAGATCTTAAAATTATG
This sequence comes from Ophioderma brevispina, assembly GCA_023653785.1. Classification (NCBI taxonomy): domain Eukaryota; kingdom Metazoa; phylum Echinodermata; class Ophiuroidea; order Amphilepidida; family Ophiodermatidae; genus Ophioderma; species Ophioderma brevispina. The sequence goes on along the minus strand of JAMKCH010006408.1, from coordinate 34,285 downwards.
TTGCTTCTTGTTCTTTAGCTACTACACTGGGCGGGGGACCTTTGTGGTTCGAGAACCGCCTTGTACTATTTTGTAGAACAAATGTTGTATATAGGTTCATGAAATATGTAATATTGTACTATTACCCTCAGGAAATACTGGACAACTCCCTACATCAGGATTAATTTGGTCAAAATACATTAGCTGCCTTACATTGCATATCAAAAATGTTAATTTCATATCCAATGATTGTGACATTTCATCAGACTATCCTAACAATAGATACAGTATAACTAATATGCAATTATTTTGTAAACATACTTACTCATGATTACAAAATAAAATGGCACTAAATTCTTGAAATGAAAGAAATAAAGGGATGAACAAATTTGACACAGGGCAGCATTCAATCCTAAGGTAAGGAAATGTCCCATGAACCAATCTGATATGCTCACACCAATGTGAGCAAAAATGGGAAAGAGTTTCATATCTACCACCCTCTAAAATTCTACAGGAAACAAATTCTTTTTTATTTTTGGCCTAACACTGACAAAAGCCCCTAACCCTAAGGCCAAAGGTAAAAAAGAATTGTTACATGAAGAACTTTGAAGGGGGTACATATGGAATGCTTGCTCAACAGTGAAATTGAAATAAGGGACAAAATCAATATTAAAGCAATAATAGCACATTTTTTGAAGAGCGCCCCCAATATTTCAAAATTTTTGAGATTTTTACACGGTTGCATCGGGAACTGGCTAGTAAACTACACCTGTGATTCAACGGCTGCTGGAAACGGCCTTCCAATATGAATTAGCCGGGAAATAGCACCGTGTACGTGTCTACGCTCATCCATTAGTTGTTTTATTGGTTCAGACAAATCAAGTTAGAGGTTATTTCTCGAGGTGGCACTATTTCATCATGGACGGACATAAACTTAGCATTTCCAGCTCTGCCGTTAAGTACAATCTGGGATCCCCATTCTAATTACAAAAATCGCTTATTTAATGATAAATACTTTTTTTAGCATTCTCTTAGACAATTACCAACATAACTCTGCAAAAATATCAAATTTTGAAAATTGGTGTTGCTTTTCAAAAAATGTTGTTACGAGATGTACTCAAGGTCAGAAAAACAACCTCCTGTGGTTCATAAAACAAAATTCACAATGACTATTTGTAAGAAGATTGACTTGACCAAGTTGTAAATTCAAAACAATGATTTGAATATATACAGAAAATGAATTCTGATCATCATACAATTAACAATGCACAAAATTACGCTATATTTTTACCTATTTAAATTTAAAAAAATCAAATTAACCACACAACCCACATAACTATACAAACATGTTTCTTGTTGGGTGGCACCAGTCTCTTGTAGAATCAGTCCACATAATCTTGCGACACAATTCTTGCTGGTACAGTCAACTAGTTCACCTAGTTTTGGCGAATCGCAAAAAGTCCTTTTGGTCTACCGGCCGATTAAGGTCTAAAATTGTAGACTTGAAGAACTACTTACTGGAATATAACTGCGCTTGATGTTATAACTTTGGTCCATACAGGGTACTCATTGCATTAAGGTGAATGTCCTGGTACAGAAGCAATGTCCTGCTGGAATTTTAATGTTCACCTTTGTTTTTCCAAAGGCAACCAAATTTGGACAGCTTGACATTTCTAGCAACATTCCGAATTGTATTAATACATAACATTTTAATCTATGCAAATTTACTGAAAGTGTGTTCCTCGCACCTTCTGTTTGAGAGGTCTATTACACTACACCGATGAAAGCTCGGACAACCTGGCAAAGAGAAATAACTTGCAGCAGAATTTGTCCTTAGCAAATTTCCCCATGATGCAACACAAAACACGCGAAAACCCATTTGAAATTCACAATCTCTCAGTTCGCTGAAAACAATGTTTAAAGGAAGTCTACAATCCTGCCTGTGCAATCGAAGTGTTTTTTGGACATAGCCAATTACCAAAGTCTATTGTTCATCAAAGGTGGGGCAATCTATGCTTCCTATAGGTACAAAGAACCTCTTTGTCCACTTCTTAGAATGACGATGATAAGGTCACTGTGATCATATTGTCCTCTTTAACTGCGGACGTCTTCTGACCAGGTTCGCAGATGTGTTCACACACTAGTCCATTTAGAACTAGTCAATAATCAATAAGTAATGCTTATTGCACAACACATTTCAAGTTTCATATTTTCCATTCTCCTCACTCATCATAATTTAATGTTAATTTAAACAGATTTAATACAAGACAGAAAATAATATAATTTGGGAGTCTGTCACACCCCCCCCCCCTTAAAGAAGAAATTTGATGTACAATGAAAAACTTTCTTAGTCGTACTTTATGGCTACTACATATGTAGATGTGAAGTTCGCATTTAGCTGACTCTTGCAAAGGGCAATCCGCATTACAACATTGTCCTTGCCTTTAATATGCCTTGATGTCCAAGTGTCCCCTTGCATGGTTTAAACTCATCTTAGCAAGTCTCTGATTCTTGTTTCTCATTTTGGTTGGATAAAAGTGAGTGTATTGGGTCATTCAGTAACAGTATTGGTTTTGAGGTGAGCTCATACACCTCAAAGTGTTGTAAGGCTAGCAGCAAGGGCAAAGGCTAAACACCTCCTTTTCAATCTCCTTTTCATTGTTGAGTACTTTTGCTGCTGCTTATTGAATTTCTCGAACAGTAGCAAGTGGAGGTCACCTTGTCTTCAACCCTCTTGTGCTAGCACTGCACCGCATCCCACATCACACATCTACCATCAATTGACTGAGTCTGAAAATCAGGTGCTGTCAGAACTGTCGAGCTCATAAGTATAGCTGTACTTTTGTCACATGCTTCTTGGCAATGCATCGACCCAAAACAATTTGGGTATTCTCTTCTTGATCAGGTTGGTTCATTGGATGTGCAATAACCAAAATATTGTAGGGCATTTATTTCCTATAATATCCTGCCATACCCAGAAATCTCCATCATTTCTTTCCTGTTGGTAGGTGATGGACACTTGTCTATTGCCTCTACTTTGGCGTGGTATGGCTTGACCTGCCCTTTACCCCACAATGTGGCCTAGATATGTTACTGTGGCCAACAGAAATCACTCTTTGCTAAATGACAGTTAAATTGGCTTTGACACATATATAATATTGGAGTCTGTCACAATGTGCTGTTATTTGCTTTAAAGCCTGTATTAAAACGACCTACCTTATGGGCAAGGAAAAAATGTGTGGGTCACAAATAGCCTATTGTTTTATGTGTTGTTTTGAATAACATTGGCAATAACATTGGTATTGTTCTGGGTGATTTTTCTGTGACCGATCCACCACAGATTTTTTACTGCTGGCAACACAACTTATTTTTAGGCCGCCATTAATAATGGACTCCAAGTATTAATCGCAAAATGAGTTAATATGGTGCTATTATCACACACACACACAATGTATTCGAAATGTCAGGGATGTATATAACAAACAAAGTAACTTATATAGAATATTTATACAAATATTGACTTCCAGTGAGTGCATCAGTACAAAAAAATATACTGCCGCAAAAAGAAACTTGGCATATTTTGTGCCAGTGGTTCACATTTCTTAAAAAAATTATGAATAATTCTGAAATACTGAATTATCTGCAATTAAAGGTGCAACAATTGATTTCAAGGCATCTATATTTTCTGTAAGTTTAGTGATTTTATTAAACACTCAATAGATTCACTACCTTTTATTTGGCTGCAGAAATAACTTAAAATGAAAACAAAAGGTGATTTGTATATGCTTAAATGTATATTTCAATAGAAATCATAAGCTGAATTTTGTATTTGCTCCTATACGAGATTAGAAATTTCACAATTTTTGTACCAAAGAAACATTTCTCAGCTTAATCCTTTGGGATGGGGATAGTTTTGATAGAAAGCTTTAGACTAGAGCAAAAATCAGAATTTTCACATTTTTTGGGGACGCCTGTTATTTGAAATCTCTCGTTGCACCTTTAATACCTCTGCGCCTGAAATTTTTCAAAAGGGGGCGTATATTATAGGTCATTTGTTCAGTTATTTCCATTGCAAATCATAGCCAGCACCATTTGGAATGCCCAGTGCTCCTGCACAAAAAGGATTATTTTTGAACTGGATCAACAACATCGGCAATGGCTGCATGCACAGCTGTACGAAATAGCTTTAAAGGTGCAACGAGAGATTTCGCAAATCAGGTGTACCTAAAAAAATCTAAAGTACTGATTTTTGCCCTGATGTAAAGCTTTCCATCAAAAGTAACCCCATCTGAAAGGATTAAGCTGAGAAATGTTTCTTTGGTACAAAAATTGTGAAATTTCTAATTTTGTATAGGAGCAAATATGAAATTCAGCCGGTTTTATATTGAAATATAAGCAAATCAGAATGACCTTTTTTTCTGTCTTAAGAAAATTTCTGTAGCCAAATACAAGGTAAGAAATCTATTGAGTATCTAGTCTATAAGAAATTACTATTTTGACACAATATTTGGGTGCCTCAAAAATCTCTCGTTGCACCTTTAAAATGGTCTGTTGTTTTAAACAACCTTTTACCATGGAGAGATGTAATTTCTATGAAAATCTCAACTTGTCAAAGGTATCTATACTTTAGTTTGACAATATACTGGGTGAGTTGTGCACATAATAGCGAGTTTCAGGCTGGTAAATCTGCGGCCAATTTCACAATTGCGATTGTTAAATATCAGTGTATACTTGCATGTATGGCTTGATTTTTGGTGTTTTTAGGAACTTCTTGTCCCCCTCCCCCAAAATGAGGGGGCATTTATTAGAGGGGGAGTGTTTATTACAGAATACAGTATACATTTAGTTACCAAGGCCGTGCCTCTTCATGCGACACCTTATGCAAGAAAAGACTGTGACAGAAGGCAGGCGTGAAACGCAAAAAAGTTGTTCACCCAAAATGGCATTTATAAAATTTCCAATGGGTACTGTCAGTGTGCAGTGCAACACAGCACAATATAAAAAAGAATCTGTTTCCTTTGTTACCAAGGGGCCCAGACAATCTTTGTCTGGGCTCCCTCCTTAAATGCACCATTTGCAACACTTAAGAATTGCGTTTCAGGGGTTTATTTCAGGCTTGCAACATATTTAATCACTCAAACCTTTTGTACTTGAATGTGTTACAAATGTGTGCTAGCTCCCAGGTTAATATATTTTTACTGTTGCAGGAATATAAGCAGTTGATATTTTTTATATAACATTATTACTCTGATTCTTGTAATAGTGCAATAGTAGTAACCTGGGGGAGTTCTGATTTTTGGTTAGGATGGGGATGTGCAACTGTAGTGGTAGAAGATAACCCCAAAAAATAAATCAAATTTTGATGAAAATAAGACTCAGAAATATACTTTTTTAATGTTTTCTTTTCAAAATTAAGTTAAATTTTGAGAAACACACTATAATTGTTGCTACCAAGCAATAAAATATTAGTTTTTAAGAATTTCAGTGAAAATTAAAAAAAATATATTTACAGAGATGCCAGCGAGTATAAATAAAAAATCCTGCAAAAGTGTAAGAATTTGGACAAAAAGGTTGCACATCAGGCTGAATGAAAGTAAAGTGCAGAAATTTGGGAGTAAAAAAATTCTCAAAAGTTATGGTAATTTTGTGATATATAACTACACCTGGCACAAAAAGTATCTCGGCATGTTTTTCGATCAGTATTGTGCCAAAGTCGGACCATTTTGAAAGTTTTCGAAATATACATTTTGTTGCCCATGTTTTTGCTCTTTCATTTAACACCTCGCTTGTAAAAAAGCGTGCAAAAATGGCTGAGATAGAGTGCCCGAAAGATGCAAACTCCCAAAACCAAAAGTTGCAGTTTTTGGATTTTTCAATGGTCACTGTGTGGTACAATCAAGGGGGTGAAACGCATTCAAAACCAGTCGTCCGTGCTGGGCGCTGACATTTTGAATATTGCACGGAATAATTATCAGTTTGGGTGCTTGTATACACACATAATGTCAATTCGATACAAACAATCCGCCAAAATATCAGTTGTTGGATGTTGGGTGCTATTGGGTGGTTAAATTTTGTCCTACCCATGGCCACACACCAAATGAAATGACACATCAGTCGTCTTGATTTAAATAAACCGCCTCAATGAATACATCTTTTCACCTAAGCGCGCATTGCATTATGAGAAAAAAGAGTATCTGAGCACAATGATCCAGGTACACTATTATTACACCTGGCCACCTCTAACACATTAATTTGTATCACTACCGATTAGTGGATATTCAAAGCGGGAACCCCACAGTATGTGGAATGGCAAACAACAAAAAAAAAACAAAACAAACAAAAAACAAAAAAACAACAAGCAAGCGTAGGGCAGCCATTTGCTTTCTATTGTTGGTAATCTATGTTCTTTGTGTGGCAAAACATGCGAGACGGTGAATTCTAAAGATTACGTAACGTTGTGACCTCCATTATATAGGAACCTCTTTGGGTACAATGCAATTAAACGGTGTATTGTTTTACACAGAGGTTTTATGAACTGAATGAGCGCGAAAGCCTTACTTGCATATGGTTGTATCGCGTGTTCATGTCCCAGTACCATGCATGCCATTGAAAAATAAAAAAAATGCAACTTTTGGTTTTGGGGGGTTTGCGTCTTTCGGACATTCTATTCTCAGCCATTTCTGCAAGCTTTTTACAAGCGTGCAGTTTTTGAAACTTTCAAAATGGTCTGACTTTGGCACAATAATGATCGAAAAAAAAGACATGCCAAAATGCTTTTTTGTGGGCCCCAGGTGTATATTAAATAGTTCGGAAACTCTAACTTCCTGAGCCCCTGCAAATCCCCATACCTACCTTTAACTCTCCCCTCCCGTGTAGGGCAGTTAGTGGCAATGTGAGAGTGTAAAACAAATAAATGTACGAAAAAGGTAGAAGTTATTTCAGTCTTGTACTTATTATCGTCTTATATCTATAGCAATCCGCATTCTCATAACACGGATGGGACTGTTGATGGGGACTTAAATATAGACCTTAAAGATGTGGGTGGGAAGGAAAAAAAAACGTACTCTTTAAGTTTAATTGAACTTTGACCTTACCCTAAGTGGTTTCCATGTGACTCGCATGACCCTCGGTGCAACCTGCCTATGTCAGTCCCCCACAGAAGAATCGTGGCAGCATATTACATACCTGGTGCGTATACAAAGTGTTCAGCGTTATGACAAAGCGTATGTGCTTGCATCCCATTTACAGAATGCGTTAATACGGACCGTACAATTTACCGCGTTGCCCTACGTGCGTGACCAAGGAAGTGTTCCACGCTGTCCATAATTTATTTGCGGGAACTGTAGACCGCGTATGGGAACCTGGAAGTAGAGCTTAATAAATAAGTACCACACACACCACGGTATATACAAAAATTTGATAGGCACAGTCAAGCAGTGGTTGCCAAACCAAGCTTCACCTGCAAATGGGATTCTTTTTAAATTGTTCAAAAAGTGCAAATTCCATGATGACGGGGGGGGGAAAAGAAGGAAAAAAGGTCCACTTTTTGATAAGTAAAAAATTTAGAGAAATTTTGACAAGAAAGTCACTTTGCTGATGAGAAGTTCACAAAGGTCCAAAAAGAGGACCATTGTCTGGGGGTTAGCGTCAAACTTGTCAAAGTACCCCCCCCCCCCCCAATATCCTGCTAAGGCCCTCCTGCTATCATATTTGAATGGGAGCATCCCCAAAGGTTTGAATTTGAAATTTTTCTTATTTGGAAACTCGCTAATCTGTGTAGGAACAAAAAGTACTTCACACATTTCTACATTGCATGGTTTGAAGCGTTAATTGTGAAGTGTGAGGGTCCAAATCGTCACTAAAGTTAAGAGCGATGTTTGTGGCACCTATATATTGTGTCATGTAGTGATTTCATTTGATTGAGACCCCATAGATTTCTTACCTTGTCTTTGATTACAGAACAGATAGAATGCCTTGAAAGTGAAAACAAAAGGCCATTTCATTTGCTTAATCAATATAAGAACATAGGCTGAAGTTAGTATTGCTCTGTATGAATTAAAAAATTTCAAATTCTTTGTACCAAAGAAAATTATTTTTCAGCTTAATCATTTCACATGGGAGGACATTTTTGATAAACAAATTTACATTGGTGCCAAAAATCAGGAATTTCATATTTTTTTAGGGACATCTGTTTGTGGAATCTCTTGTTGACACCTTTCTAAGACTCCTCCTCAACTTTTGATTCTTATATTACTGACTTTCTAACTTCAATACACGTCTTCTATCAAAAGATATGGGACTCTTGAAAAAGTTTCTAAGAGTGCTAGTTGACTTTAGGGAATGGGTCACTATTTAAACAACATGTTGGATGAGAAAGAAATCTAAAGGATGCTTAATTTAGTAGGGGAGAACCACTGGCGTACCGGGGGGGGGGGGGCGGGGGGCGGGGGGGCCCTTTGGGGGCTAACGCCCCCTCAAAGTCTCAAGAAAAAAAGAAGGGAGAAGAGAAGCAAGAAAAAGAGGAAAAGAGAAGAGAAGGAGAAAAGAAGAAAAAAGAAGAGGAACATGGTACATTATTTGATTTTTTTCATGCCAAATGCGGGATCAAAAAGTGGGATGGACTAAGACGAAAGAAAGAAAGACGTTTAACGTCACATTGACAAACACCACCCACACCCAAAGCTCGGGGCTTCGAACCTGCCCCCCAGGACCCCGCCGGGGAGTTGCCCCTGGACCCACCAGGGCCCTAAGGCGGGCACATGGACTCCACCCGTTTAGCGCTCCGCTTCATCGTTCGAACCTCGTTAGTCCAGGCCCCCCTCAATAAAATTTCCTGGGCACGCCTATGAGAACAGTCGGGGGTAGACCAGTCTGATGGGGTAGACATCTCATATGCAAAATAAGGTATTACAAATTGATTCCACATGCGCTGTATGACATTGTGCAGCAGCGCTTAACAGAATGAATGGCAAAACCTCGATATGAAAAGGTCTACCGTCTTCTATTTTGTCATTGGGGTTTTTGGCCCCAAAAGGTCATTTCAGGTCAATTTGGCCAAAGAAAATGCCATCTGTCGGTCCAGCTATGCATTGTTATGCTTTGACATATGGGGGCTGATATTTGGCATCATTATGGAAAGTACAGTTGATGTTTTGTTCTTCGGGTTTATACAGAGTGATCCAAAAGGTTGAAGGTCATCTAGATGTCAATTTGTGTAGAAATGCCCTATGATCAACAAATTTTGGTCAAAAGGAACTGCTGACTGAGCACAGAACAAATTGGAGGTCAAAAGGACATGTAGAGATTCTTCCGGCCAGAGCAAGAAAGCAGGAAGGAAATCACAAAAGTCGGGTGACCACCTAGTGTACAATAGAGATAAAACTGCATATGAGAATAGTACAGTGTCTTAGTTTGAGAGGCGAAGTACACTAGGGCCTAAAGGTCCATTCTCCGATATTTAAAGTGTCAAAAAAGGCGTTGTTTTTAGTGTGCTCACAGTCATTGCACAGTTTTAAAGCTTGTTTTTTGGCCATTAAGAATGAATGTTACTACTATAAAAGTATACTAGGAGTTTGTTTCAAAATGATCCGGACAGATGTTGTAACCGGCATGAGAGCGGAAAGCATCAAGCACTAAGGCTAAAGATGCATATCAATTCTTGCTTTTCGCCCATGTCGCCAGCCCAATTCCGTTCGTTTAAAAGTTTGTCCCTGATCGCAGACACAAGAGCGCCATATCAAAGATGCATGTGCATTTTTATCAGCCTTATTATTGCACGAGGGTGAATGTTTTATTTTTTGATTATTTTTTATGATTTTAGGGGGAGGGGGGGGAAATAAAAGAAAAGGAGTGGGGGGAAAGTGGGTGGAAGGAAGAGAGAGATGGAGGGAAAATGTAGATTTGTTTGTTAGTTTGGTGAAAATGATTTTTTCGTTTTTTAAAATTAAAAATATTTTTTAAAAATTTTAAAAACATGATAATTATTGTGGATTATTTTAAAGTTTCGCAAAGAGTTCTCTGAAAGCAAGTCGCCAATATTGCAGACAGATACGTTTTACAATAATTAAATGGATACAAAATTGCTAAAAATAACTGACTGAATACCGAGTTCCAAGATTGGATAATCGAGGATGTTCAATGTTATATTATACATGTTTTGCATTAAAAATTGGCTGGTTCAAATAACAATTTCCAGTCCTAGTAATGAAAGAAATCCTCTTTACGTTCATACCCGCGAATAACGTTAACATCCCTCCTGCTACGCTCTGCTACGGCGTGATACATTAAAGGCGAATACCCCCAACATCTTAGTATGACGGTAATACCTGATAACGTATAGATACTAAGTGTTAACACTTACTTTCATCAAGAACAGTACCACTAAGAAAAAGGCCCGCATATACGTTACGACAGCTACGTTACTTAAGTGTTTAAGTTATGCATAACTAAAATCGCTATATTTAAGATCACCATGCATTGTTCCGTGTTAGAAATGATAAAGTTACGATTTTCAATGATTTTCAGGAATTCTTAATGTTTGATATTTAGTCATTTTGGAGACCAAACTTGAACACGTTAACGGAGAATGGCCCTAAAGTGTATTTTTTTGTCTCCTCTGCAAGACAGGCGAAGTCACATAGTCCTCTGGTCGTTGTCTGGTATGTGCAGTGTTATATCATCCTTCACATGTAGACTGCATGGAATAGCCTAGCTGAAATCTTCTATAAGAGGATCCAAGGATTACAAGGATTGTACAGCTTTATTTCTGTGAAAGCTTCTAGTCTAACTCGTGAATATCTTACAACAAGCCAAGACACACCGTATCGTGTGTGTGTGTGTTAGTGGTCAAAACTGTTAACCATTATAGTCGGATTTGTTATTCCTGTCCGTTTTCATTAACAGTTTTTGGGGCGTGTTGAAGATTCCATTCTCCTGAGAGGTTGTAATGCTTTTAACACCCAATCATATAATAGAAATTTGATTCACAATACCTACTCGGAAAATTAACCGCCACTAATTACAAAATATGTCCCTTTTCTCACGAATATTATATTACCAGGCAAATGCACTGAATAAATTCCAACACCAAACTTGAACCCATTCTGAAGCATTCCAACATGAGAAAATTATATCAATAATTTATTATTCTCACCATTGAAATTTCTATTTATTCACTAAGGCATACTAGAAATCTGATACGGTTTAAATGTATTCATCTTGTTCCAGAAATAATATTTGACAGTTTGGTCCAATATAAAAAGTATTAGAGTTTTGGTCATGATAACAAACTACAATCTTTACGTGGCCTAATCCTCAGATTAAGAGGTTGACCCGGCCTCGATTTTCATGACTCTTTATCCCTTCTTTGATTGACGCCAAACAAAGAAATCGATAGCGGTCTCAGACTTTACGACATCTTTTATTGAATCTTGTTATGGAGCCTTTACATATTCGCTACAAACAAGTTACAGTAAAATGAGGTAAAGCATCATATTCTGTTGAACAAAGTTGGGCATTTCAGCTGTTACGACTACTTTAGTTTTCAATCTCCAACACATCCACCTCTAATACTTCTTACCATCGACAATATGCGTTTACTTGACAGGAATAAAAAATCAGACTATAATATATTCATATGCCGTATGAGTTCTGTAAGGACTACGATGATGTATCTTGTGGAAAGATGGTGTGGTGACATGGTGTGACCTCATTGACCTTTGCCTGGTCAAAATGTTAGGATTCTGGGGCGCTTTTAACAGGTTGTGTCAGCCGTGTAGTTCCTTAAGGGCCACGATTAGTAACTTGTTTGAAAGTAGGGACGGGGTGGGGTGACCTCATGTTACCTTCATGACTTCATGTGACCTTCGGCTCCATCTGACCCTTTGGCCCCATTCACAAACCGTGACGGGAGAAAAACGGACACTCGCAATCCGGAGACCGTGATGTATTTTTTAATGCAATCAAACACTTCATAGGAAATTATGAAACATTAAATAATTTCCAAGCGCCAATTGTACTTATTGGGCGTGAATCTCTGCATAACTGAACACAGTGTTCAGTTTATTTAGTGTAAAAAAACACACAATTTTGTTGCTTTACAATTGTTTTATTAGCTATGCTCGAGAAAAGATGGCCATCAAAATTTGAATAGAAATATGTACATGATGCATATAGAACTTTTAAAGCATAGAAGATATCACAGCAAATTACAAAGAGTTCCCAACTTAAATAAGCATGATAAAAATATTTCCACTGTGTGACTTTAATAATACATGTTCCAGACACTTATTAACATGTTCATAGAAACACCAAAATTGTAACTATACTTCAACTGATTTCCATTTATTTAGAAAACATAACTATTTTTGTGATTATTATATCACATTATTGCTAAATATAAAACCCAAATGAATGAAAACATAGTTTCAGAAAATCAACTACGTTAGTATCCTTCAAGACAAAAAAGAAATATTTACCTGTCGTTTGACCATTGTTATCAATTTGATCAAAAAGTATTCATCTGGCCTCCACATACATATACAATTTTTGATTTGCCTTTTGCTCCATACTATCCCATAATAAAAAAAGATGGGAGGTTGGGTTATGTGCAAATATGCCAATTTTATAGTTGATTCTAACTTCTATCACTCTACAATTATTGAAACTAATTAAATCAAAGGTATCACAGGGGCTTGAACCAGCAACCTTTCTATCTACAGTCTTAATATAATACACAATGCTATGAAAACCGATCTGGCAGAAAGGCATTTTTTTTTACTTGAATCGATAGTTTTAAGGAATAAAGCTCATACACTACTGATTACTTCAACTATATGAGAACGAGGCTGTTGCTAAAAAATAACACGGTTAGCGGATCTTCAGGAGCTTTGCACCACTAGGATTCATGTATCCCCAGTTGTGCATTTGGTTTCCAGTCCATATTTGCCCTCACATGTTTACTCCTGCTTTCAAAACCAGACTTTCTTCCCTAACACTATTTGTTTAATTTATTTTAAGTATTGATGTGTCACACATGATTAGTAAAAGTATTACTTTTTATAATCAATCCTGATTGTGGATTCCAACAGCTGTTACTACATACACATAAATATTTTGTTTTATAGATTGAATACACTTCAAATGTACTTCAGTGGAAACAGGTAAAATTTCTTTTGCATATCTTGTGAATTTTTTTTTAAATATCTTGAAATTCCAGATACCACTGGAAAACCAAAAAAAAAAAAAATGAACAATACCCAAGGACTACTTTCACAAGTATTCAGAAAATAATACACTTGGTGGAAAATAAGAGAATACACAGCTGATTTCATCATTTTAGTGGGGAGTATGTGGAAGGTACTTGTGGTGGCTACAGAGTGACAGTAAATTCATATCGTCGCCCACATCACATACTGTCTTATCTGACATTTTTTACTTTTTTGAGATATTTTGCATATGTACTTATAATGTTATGGTCTATACATGCACAAAGTTACAATCTTGAAAGTGACCTAATTAGTGAGATATTAATTAAGAATTTTGATCAACAAGCACAAAACTGCATCGCGATTTCACATACTGTCGCATGTTTCATTTACACGTAATTTCAATAGGCGTAAAATTAATGCTTTTCACATACAGATCTATGTGCATCGTATCTGCCTCGTGCGTGAACACGTGTTTCACATAGAGATCTATCTGAACGCATTGAAATACGACAGTGAAATTAGCATAGTACAGTATGTGAAAATACGACTGTTTCACATACAGTCTTATGACTTTGTAGCTTTATCTCAGGAATACAATTGCACTTTCAAAACTTAGCACGGTTAGAACTTAAACTTCAGAAAGTTTTTTTTTCATAATGCAAAATTAAAAAGTAAATTGCAAGGTTTAATTCCATAGTACAAACATGAAATGTAATAGAATTTCAATTGTGATTTTCTCGATTTTTCTGGCATTTCGTCAGATAAGACATGATGTGATGTGGGCGACATATAAGGAACTAGTCAGCAAGTAGAAACCAAGAGACCTTGCATATGAATCTTGCAAAGCGTATGCCCACAAAATGTGTTGGTTTCAGTATAGAACCATGAGACCTTGCATAGAATCTACGCCAAGAGTCTGCACAAAATGGGTTGGTTCAGTATAGAAACCAGAGACTTGCATATATCTGCAAAGAGTCCTGCACCAAAATTGTGTTGGTTTCAGTATAGAACCATAGACATTGCATATGAATCTTGCAAAGAGTCTCACCCAAATGTGTTGGTTTCAGTTATAGAAACCATAGACCTTGCATAGAATCTTGCAAAGGTCTGCACAAAAATGTGGTTGGTTTCAGTATAGAACAAGACCTTGCATTATGAATCTTGCAAGAGTATGCACTAATGTTTTTGGTTTCAGTATAGACACAGAGACCTTGCATTATGAATCTTGCAAAGAGGCTGCACAAATATGGTTGGGTTTAGTATAGAACCATTCGACCTTGCATAGAATCTTGCAAAGAGTCTGCACAAAATGTGTTGGTTCAGTAGAAACCTAGACGCTTGCATATGATCTTGCAAGAGAGTCTGCACGAAATGTGTTGGTTTCAATTAGAACCATAGACCTTGAATATGAATCTTGCAAAGAGTCTGCACGAAATGTGTTGGTTTCTATGGCAACATTGACCTGCTGATTTGAAATCTTGATGATGCAACTTTTGCAATCTTGAGCATTTTGAGATATGGAAGGTTTATTAGATAAACACAAAAGAAAACTGTAATCTTTGTTTGAACTTGCCTGCTATTGTAATCATCCCTATAGGAAATCATGCTTTGATTTTCTGTCGTGCAAATGCTAAATCATCTTATTACATAAAAGACAGCATATTCGGCTTAGTCACTTCAGGTGTTCCAAATATGCAAAAAAAAAAAAAAAACTGGGTTTGAAAAAAATGTGTGTGCTTTTGTCTGGAAATGTCCTCATGCCTCTTTAAATCACACCTGAAGTGAATAAGCCCAAAATTCCATATTTATGTAATAAAAGGATGTAGAACAGAAAATAGCATGTGTTTCTATGGATTTGTTGAGGACAGTGAAGGGCCATTCTTCGGGATGTCACACACGTGACCGAACTTTAATTATTTGCCTCCCATGACAAAACGATCATCTAGCAAAAGTGGAAACATTTTTGGTTAGGTTTGGACAAAATCAACCATAAATAATGTTTCCACTTTCGCTAGATTATTTGTTTTTGCCATGGGAGGCAAATAAAGTTTGGTCATGTGTGTGACATCCCAAAGAATGGCCCTGAACAATGTTGAAAAAATTGTTTTTGAATTCTTTTTATTTGTCTAATAAACCTTCCAAACCTTCTCAGTAGGTGTTATACAACCAATCCAGTGCAAATTTAGAGAAATTATCTTTAAAAATCTCCTTGTGGCCCTTTAAGGATTGATTGGTGCAACAAGTAAAGCTGAAGAAAAGAAAATAAAGAATATAGTCTCCCATGGCACACAACATTAACAGTAATCCAGTACTGGTTTTTTTTTGGGGGGTGGGCCCAATTAGAGTACTGCTAGCTGTGTTTGAAGGCCTAAAAACAGTCTTGTTAGCAAGACAGTTGCCAACAAATATGTAGGGAGATGTAATATAAAGCAATTTCATTGAATGACATGCTAACTCATTCTGGCAATAAACATTACTTTTAAAAAGATCATGTTAAATTGGGACCACACAAAATATACAACTTTGTACCTGCAATGCATCTAATATACAATATTGCACAAATGGTAATCGCAAAAGACAACCTCTTAACATGTCTTCGGTATTTGGTAACATTTAAAGGTGCTTGTTCTGATTTATGTCTATTGTGTTCTCTACTTAGTATGAGAGCCTGGCACTTGCACATATGCCTCATCAAGTACCGTGGGAAACAAACTTGCAGTTTTGATGGTAGAAGCAATAATGCATATTGCAAAGCCCTATTCAATACCGTGCTAATATTGATGGTTAACCATTAATTCGGCAGTTTTTTGTTTATGAAACGGATTTGAGGGCTCAAACTTCAGGACAATGAGAAAAAATACTGCCTTTCATCTGATATCAAAATCAATACTACTTCCAGGTAATCGGGGGGGGGGGTCCAAATTTTTAATGCCTCTGCCATCCTTCTTACTGGGCCACATAACCTAATCACTGTGAGCTAGTAAAATCTCAATTCCCTTGGCACAGTTCAGTAGCTTTCATTCACCAATGTATTTAGAAAATTCACCCCCTGTTTTTTTGGTATGATATATAATACCCAGATCACATGAGGTAAGTTTAGGTGTATGAAAGTCGATGTTATGTTTCCCGTAACCCACCCGCAGTATGATTTTCTGCCCGCGTTTGAGATGCTGAAATCCCTAAAAGTTCATTATTTTGTATTGTAAAGAAAATATAAAGGTTTCTTCTTGGGATCACATCTTATGATGTGATTTTAGTAGATTTTAAATCAAATAACAGTTGCAAAATCATTTCCAAATGTAGGGTGGTGTTTTGACACAACATTGTAAGTATTAGAGCACGCTGAAGGCTGGTGAAATGGTTGTTACTGCAAAATTACGAATAATGAAAAATGAAATAGTTGCCTCATTTTGATTTGCAAAAAATGTTACGGGAAACATAACATTGACTTTCATTGGCCTTATATCAATGTATGTACAAGTACAACCCACTGAACTGTGCCTTTGGTAGATGAGCATATTGTAACTCATAGTGAATGTTGGTTACAAACACCAGGTGTCTATACGAGAACCAGCTGTCTAAAACGCCACTCATCCGTCCTCCACCACATAAAACACTCGAGGCATACAATCAATTATTTAGAAAAGATGAACTATACATAGTATTGCTATAAGGTTAACTCACTACAAGAACTGATTTGTTACTATTGATTATTCTGAATTCTATTGCATAAAAAGAAAAAAATTGACATTTACACGTCTACTGCACAGATCTACAGGTGCAAGTTGACAATCGACGGGATACAACTGGACTTGTTTACATGTGTCGTACGTTGTGTCCATTGTGTCCTATAAAGTGTTTCTATTCACCCATTTGCATGATAAGTGGGACATGAAGCCACATTTTTATCAGTACAAAATATCAAAAAGATGCTGAATTTAAGCAATTTTTCTGAGTACATAGATATACATATGGCATTAGCATAAAAATTGAAGAGGACAAACATGCATTTTCTCTGGTCAGTACTTTTGATATAGCTTTCATGCTAACAATACTATAATGTGAAAGTTAGATTTAAAGGTGGAACGAGAGATTTGAGGCATCCAAATATTGTGTCATAATAGTAATTTCATATAGATTCACTGCTCAATAGATTTCTTACCTTGTATTTGGCTACAGAAATGTCTTAAGAGAGAACAGATGATTCTGATTTGCTTATATTTCAATATAAAACATCATAGGCTGAATTTCTTATTTGCTCATATACGAAATTAGAAATTTCACAATTTTTGTACCACAGAAACATTTCTAAGCTTAATCCTTTCACATGGGGATACTCTTGATGGAAAGCTTTACATCAGGGCAAAAATCAGTACTTTCAATTTTTTAGGGCCACCTGATATGTGAAATCTCTCGTTGCACCTTTAATGAGCTTAGGTGACTACTTATATATCGCCCCAATTCAATACCATACAGATATCAAACTAATAGCATGCCTGTATCTATATAAATGATTATTCACAGTGCCCAAGGGAAGAGAAGTCCTTAAAGAGACATGAGAAGATTTCCAGGGACATGAGAAGATTTCCAGGAAGAAGCATCCCCAATTTTCCTCGAACCCAGTTTTTGCCATATTATGTATTAGATCACACCTGCAGTGAATAAGCCAAATACACCGTCTTTATGTAATAAGATGGTGATTTAGTAGTTTCTGTCGTGCACAACAGAAAGTCAAAGCATGGTTTTCTATGGGGAACGATTACAATAGCAGGCAAGTTCAAAACAAGGTTTGTGGTTTTCTTTTGCACCTGTTTGTCCAAAAAACCTTAGAAACGTTCTCGGCAGGTGGTCTACAACCAATCCAGTGAAATTTGAGAGAAATTTGTATCCTAAAAAAATCTCCTCCTGTCACTTTAATTACTGTTTTTCAACTGCCTTCACATTGTATTTCTCACAAACCCTACTCCAGTTTAGGTACAGTACAGAAATCAAATGCAAAGCGTAATGAGACTTGTAAAGATTTTTACCCAATTTTGGACCAAAATAATTGTTTGGCAAAATAAATCGCCAGAAATCACCTTTTCTTCTGGCTGGTGGGGGGGGGGGTAACTGGGAGAAATTAGGGGGACAATATTCCCCATGCCCCCAACACTGCCTCTCCAGATTTAATATAGGAAATAGTGGCATGAAACATTTCTTCCTGGTATATTTTTCTTGGCACCCATTAATCTTAGCATTGACACTCATGATCTTAGCATTAATGAAACTTTAAACAGACCCTTCCTGCGGCAATTTCTTGCAGTGCCTTTTTTCGTTATTTCCATTGCACCTGGCGTCATGAAAGTTTCAAGATATATTTGTTTATGGGAATAAATTATATTTAAGGCACTAACAGTGATTTGCTAAATCAGGAAGAAGAAATCAGAAAAAAATCTGAAAAACAAATCATTAACCAAAATGAATTTTGTATTCTTGTAACAAGTACAGGTTGTCCGAACATATCCTGCAATATGATTAAGACTGAAAGTGCAACCGATTAAGGACAAAAATCAGCACATTTTTTTTCCATTCGCTGTCCATACGGACAATACTAAAAACACCTAACTTGAACGGAGAATTCGTTATCTTTAAACAATGCCGTTTGCTTCATTTTTCGCCAAATTTTCTTAGTTCCTTCAGTTCGAAAAAAGTAACCTCATGAGTAATTCTACAGACATATTCCTTCACTTTAAGTTTATTCCTGCAAATTTCAAATATTTGACTCTTTTGGAAGAATCACTGAGAGTGTCTGTGTTAAAGGCGACTCAGATTTCCAGAAGAGGGTGTTGCCCTCAATTTTTTATCTTGCAAATCATTGGGTTTTTGCAGGTACATACTGCTTTTGTCCACATACTAAATTACTGTGTGAAAATAGCTAAGCTCAATCGATTATCTTTCATAAAAAAAAGTCAACTTTGTTGGTAACAAAATTCAGCTGCAGATGTTTGTTATACACAGTAGTTTATGGTACTGATGTAATAACTAAATGTTTACTCTGTGAAAACGAAAAATCCTGTTCATCTCAAACTTTGGAAATGAGCAAGGTAAGGTGACTATTTTTAATTAATAATTTAAAACAAATGTATATTCAAATCCTCTGGTCTTATTGGGATATAACTATTGAACAGTCCCTGTACATGTTCTCCAAAATATTCTGTACAAGGGAGAGGGGAGAGAGAAACAAACAAATGGG
Organism: Ophioderma brevispina; assembly: GCA_023653785.1. Taxonomy (NCBI): domain Eukaryota; kingdom Metazoa; phylum Echinodermata; class Ophiuroidea; order Amphilepidida; family Ophiodermatidae; genus Ophioderma; species Ophioderma brevispina. The sequence goes on along the minus strand of JAMKCH010006408.1, from coordinate 14,866 downwards.
GCATGCATTATGAATAAATTTCTAGCAAATACAGTCTTTCAACTTTATGTAATTATGACACTGTAAAGTCTAGTACTAATGCGTGCTCATTTAAAAGTGGGCTAGTTAAAATTTAAGTACCAACAGAAAAACAATTAAAAACATCTGTTCTAAATCATGTGGACAACCTTTAAATGAAATAAATCACCAACTCGATTGACCAGAAATAACAGCATTTGAGATCAGTTGCAACTCTCCAATTGGTACAGATGAGCATATACACTCAAAACATCTAGAATATAAAATAGAGATTAGAGGACCAAGTCTATTTTAAGGTCATTTTTTCAACAATTTGTTGTCATTTTCCACTGAAAAACTTGTGTTTCCCTAGGTTCTAAAACAGAGTTTAATCTATTCAAAATAAACCTAACAATGTAATTCCTCAATACAACAAATGAACACTAAGAAAAGCAAATATCATTTTTTTATGAAAAAGAAAATGTTTGTTCCATTTATAAATAAAAAAACTATCCTTAATACATGACTAACAGTAATTTTTGATTTGCGAAACTACCGTTAAAACACTCGGGTATATAAGCCCACACTCAAAAAAGAAGATTTTTTACTTCCAAATAGGGTGGGTTTAAACCGGGGAGGGGATATGAGAGGGCTAGAAACTGGGAGCAAAATTTCAAATACAAAAATTGCAATAAAATAATAATTTCAAAAAGCCAGACAGATTTGCCCAATGAGTAAGTGACAGCCGCTACATCATACTGCCAGGATGTATTGTTATTTTTTTTAAAATGAATGGTAATTTGTGTTTTGGACCATACCAAATTCTTGAACACAATATCTCATAAAAATCATTAAAACAGTGTTATATATAAAATTTAGAATCATTTGTGGCACAAGGCTCATTTGTGTTTAAAGGTATGTCTGACCTCTGAAAGTTAACAGCCTGAATGCTAAAAGTACCAACTGGGCTTACACCCGAGTGTATGCCTAGGCTCCTGTATTTCTTTAAAAATTGGGGGTGGGGTTATACCCGATGTAATGGGTTACCGTAATTTAATAATCGAATAATAAATCATAAAGAAAAGTGGACTATTGCTTATCTTTACAACACTCAATTGTTAATCGGAGCCATATTTTTATTTTTTAATGTCATATTTATTTTAATATAAAACTTAGAATTTTGCGGTTATCGGCCTTTCTGTGCTCATAGATTCAAGAATATAAACACTGGCCGCCCCATGACCTTGACCCTGCACATGGACCTTACCTCGTCAAATCTGTGGGAGTGCATGGTGCGCCTATGACACAAGTTTAGTTCCAATGAACTTCAAGTTTTTCAATTTAGGTCAATTACATTTTTATCCCATTTTTCATTGGACACCTATGACTTTGGACCTTTTCAAAAACATGACCTTATAACATTTCAACATGACCTTGACCTCATCAAAATAAGAGGGATATCACAATTGTGCCACCTATGACAGATAGTTGGTCCAATTAAGTTTTCAACTTTTCAATTGAGGTCAATTAAAAAAAAAAAACCTTCACAAATTTAGTTACACACACATACATCCACACATCACACACCCATACCACACACGCTTTGTAAACAGATTGCTAAGTGTCCTGCCAGCTATTATAGATGGCGGCCCACAATTAGGCTAGACCAAAATGATTTCCAGACAATGAACTCAATGTACATCAGGCCTATTTAATATAAAATTAGTGGTACCAAAATGATTTATTTCCAGCACAATGATCTCAGGAGATGATAATATAGGGGACCAAACGAAATGCAAAAACATTTATGACAACATTGACAATGGGGTGCATTTTGAGGGTCAACCATGATGTTATGGTGGTTATATAACTTATTTTGTTGCAATATTCTTTCCATATATTTTCCACCACAGAATGATCAACTCATGAATTGACAATTAAAGTGAATTATGTTAAATCCACTCTCAAAGACCACCAAGTACAGAACTCAGAGGAAACTACAACCCCTTTCTTATTTTCAGGCCTTGGTATAGATCATTTTTAAATATTAAAGGGATAAGCAGTGATAATGAGAGAGAATGAAAAAACTGTGGAAATGCATGTTTTTAACTTATAAAATCAGGGAATAAGTGTATACAATTCCTATAATGACTTTAATGGTAGGAAAAAAAACAAATAGTGAAAAAATTATATTTGAGGAAATAATTCCATACCAGCTCCCGCAAATAGACATGCAGCGGACGGCGTCTCAAAATCTTCACTTAACAGCTGATTGTTGTTTTACACCAGTAGAGAATAAAACCAAAGATCAATATAATGTCTGTGTTTGAAGGTCAAACTGTATTGAGCCATGGTGCACAATATCACGCTGATAGGTTGTGTGATATTCCCCAGGAAAGGCTTTTTTGATCTCAAGTCGGAATTTTGCGACGCACTATAGAAATTACAGAATAAGATTAAAAAGTACTGCCTTGTCTTATACGGATTTCAAGCAAACCAATTGCAGTTATCTAGACATACCCATTCCAGTAACAAAAATATACAAATTTGATGATTACTTTTTCGGAGTTTGTTCGGATTAGGCAAGTCGTATTGCTTATCCCTTAAGCAATTTAAAATGCAAGGGTAAACACTGATTGCGATGACATTTGCCTTACTGACCAGGTTGTTAGATTTAATTGTTATAAACATGCTGTTAAATTTGTTAAATACTACGTAACATAATAATATGTTATTTCCAAACCAAATAAATAAAAAGATTGGGTAGGATTATCACCAAAAATAAGCAAGCATTTTCCCTTGGTATGTACATAAAAATACAACCTAGATTTGACATTAAATGATAGGTGCTAAAAAAGCGATAGGAAAATTATACAAAAATTGTTGCACTTAGTTCTAAGCAACTGTATCGTTGAAGGGCAGAAAAATACCAGTAAAGAGGTAAATTTCTTTTGATTGTATTTTACATGCTTATTTTTGTAAAATATTGTGGTTAGTTGTACACTTATTCACAAAAAATTCTATAAATTATTGTCCATTGTTTAATAGCCAGTGGTAGCACCAGTGGTGGGCAAGGGGTGGGCATTCTCCCCCCAAAAATATTTCTTCCCCCCCCAAAAAAAAAAAAAAATTATTAGAAAATAATGAAAAGCTTTGCTTTATATTATAATAACAATGGCAAATTTATATAAAATTTATGATTTTTAAAAGGATTAGCGAGGCCCAAAACAAACACTACAATTCTTCTCTCCTCCCCCAATTTGTTGCTTCCCCTTCTACCCCCCCCCCCTAAATATGTACTGGTGCCACCACAAGAGTAACAGACTCTTAAAATCTATCCCAACTTAAAAGGAAAAAATTGATGACATACATCATAACCAAACAGAAAACAGGCTGCATATGTACAATAAACCAATTTTGGCAGCAGAGGTTGACCATAATAGGCTTATACATGGGAAAGTAATTGGTTTGGTTTCGTTTTTCATAAAACACTTTTGACACCAATGTTTTTCCAATACAGAATTTCATGGAGAGTAATTGAAATCAGGGGTGTTTGGTGTTTTAAAGGGGGGAAAAATTTTACAGGTGTAAACAATAAAAGTGTTTAAATGTCTTCAAATTTAAAAAGGATAGTTTGCCATATTTACGAAACCTATTGTTTTAGTACACTGGCTCAAGACAGTTCAAGGTCATTAATTTATAGGATGGTATGATTTTGTTGAAAACTGGTTTTAAATCGTTCATTGCAGGGTCATACTAAATAAGAAAATTATATAGAATTGGTCATTCACCTTTTAAAGTGAGACTTTTCAGATATGGATTAATGTTACATAAGGGACCCGTGGGACCATGGAATATTTGCCCTCTTGATTAGCATCAAAATGTCATTGACCAATGCAACGTATATTGTCAGCTCTGCAGAGTAAGACGAACATTTGGCACCATTTTTTTAAACAAACTGATGATTTTTACCCCAAGTGTGACCTTGAAAACTGTTTGCCTGTAACTCCTGCAACTATAAACCCTCAGATCGGGAAAAACTATACCTTTCCTGATAAATCCTTAAACACACATTGTCCCCATTTTATAATTGACCCTGTATAAACCTTTCCCCCTGGAATTCATCCAAAACCATTTAAAAATGACACCATGATTTTTGGAATCCTCATACAATTTTGATTAGGAAAAACCTTGGTTGCAAGATTGTATATGAATTTACAACAATACAGTTCCACATGACTATAAAAACGGACAGGAAATCCAAACTGACTATAGACTAAATGATTAATCCGTTTACAATGTTTGTTTATAAAGCCGATTAGTGGACTGGTCTTTAGTTGGCCTTGAAGGTAAAGCGCAGTACTGAATGTGCATACCTCATTGGCATTATGGAGTTTTAAGGGCACAAAAAAATTGTTATCGAATTCACTTTTTTTCAATGACAACTAAGGATTAGCATCAAATTGTGTTGAGTGTTTTCCACTTGAAACTGAGTTTGAATGACCATTCAGAAAAATGAAAATGACATGGTTTAGATTGGTGAGGCCAAGTGTACGGCACAACTCAGGAGTCATGCTTGGATCTGGATCTGTAGGTTGTACCCTGTACAACACTCCCAAGATGGAGCCACGCGTTAAAGGAAGTGGTGTGCGCATAGAAATTAATTAGACTTGCTGAAGATGCTTGAGGACTGCCGTCTTGAAGATGTTAGGATCTTGAATTTGGAATAATAGAGTCTCGGTAGATTGTTCCAGTCTATGACAGTTTTAGGCAGATATGAATGTTTGTAACAGTTTTTGCTTGCAGCGATTAATTGGTATAATAATAATACATAATAATAATAACAATATTGATTATATCGCCTAATGCAGAGGCCCTAGGCAGCTTTTACCATAGAATGGAGCAATATACAAAAAAAAGTAATACGACAAATACAAAAATAGAAAAATTCTAAGTGGTACAAACAACAATGATATACATCAATTTATACACCAATTTCAGAATAACTTTAAATTTAAGTAGAAATTCAAACATAATTATTGTGACACACAATAGAAGAGAAAGACAACCCAGTTGCCTCCATACTAAGAACATATGGGATACACCTGAATCGTTATCAGCTGTGAGGATCTGTGTGTATGTACCCCACAGCGGCAGCGGGTTTTAAGTCGATTGTTCCTGGATTCAGATGCCTCTAAACCTACCATTAACTGATGAAAACACACTATCCTCAGGCAAACCGGATTGGAGTTGGAAGGTTAGAGAATAAGAAAAAAGGAAAGGAGGAAAAACAAAAATCACAGAATTATAATAGATCATGGTGATTGGCATCTGCATCAGAAACAGGTACATATCCAGGAGCCCAACATGTTGTGTAAATAGGAATGTCTTGAGACGTGACTTGAAAATAGGTGCTGACTGAGCTAGCGGCTACGTTAGGGAGTTTATTCCTATAAAATATGGCTGCTGGTAAGCAAAAAGTCTATCTACCAAGAAAAAACTTTATGTTGATGAGTGGATGATTACTCTTTAGCTGGGGCAAGAAGATGATCTCAAGGTTCTCGGTGGTGGAATACCGTGGTGAGCGCAGAGATATAGCGGATTGATGCTGTGGATGGGCCTTATAGTGAGACAGTTAGAATCTTAAAAAAATGCACTCTGTTTAAGTGAAGTCAATGCAGTTGTAGAGAGCTGGTGTGATATGGTCTGGTCGACGGATTTTTTTTTAAGGACAGACGGGCAGCTGCATTTGAACTCGCTGAACCTCGGTCAATTCTCTTTCTGGAAGGCCAATAAAAAGCAAGGAATTGCAGGAACCCAGCCTAGATGTAACAAAAGGCGTGGACCAATCTGATGGTAGATTTTTCATCAAGTTTTCTGAAGCTGCCAATTTTCCTTATGAGAGCAAGCAGGCTTTGCATAAGCTGGTAAAATTGATTGATCATTCTTAGTGAGAGTCTAAGTAAATGACAACCAGGTTCCGCGCTTCAGCTGACGGATGGATAACAGAATTGCCAATGATCATAGGGCTGAGAGTGCTAGCCGATCTACTAAAATGAGAGCGAATAAGTAAAACATCTCCGTCTTCTTGGCATTTAATATCAGCTTTGTTGGAATTACACCAGGATCTGATGTCTGGCCAATGATGTTTCAATCTTTTTATGGCTGCTTCACGATCCTAAAGGTGGAAAGGCAGGGTAGAGCTGGGTGTCATCAGCGTAGAACAAATTGAATACCGTGGCCAGTTATGATATCCTGTAGTGGGGACTGAAACAAGATGAAAGTCAATCGGGTAAAGAACGAGCCTGTGGGGATCCACAATCTACCGCCACAGGATCTGAAGAAGCACCTCTGACTGATATAGATTGAGTCTGGTCATCTAGGATAAGACGAAAAACAACTTAGTGCTTTTACAGTAATCCCATACCGTTCAGTAGATGGGTTAGGAGTTGTGTGGTCTTGATGGTGTCGAAGGCGGCCGATTTGAAGTCCATTAACACTAGTACAGCCTCTTGTTGGTCAAGAGCAGCAGTCAAGATGTCTGTCATTATGCACCCCGAACAGAGCGTCTCAGTACTGTGATATTGCCGGTATGCCGACTTGCAACGGAGCATGGAGATCATTATCGATGAGGGTAAGTCTGCAACTGATTCACTGCTCTCTTTCAATCACCTTCCGAGGACAATGCGTGATAGAGATAGAGCGATAATTTGAGAGGATTGTGGTGTCCAAGCCAGATTTCGTCAGCAGCGGGATGACAGATGCATGCTTGAGAGCTGGGGAAGGGGAAATACGCCTGAAGACAAGAGAGTTGGCAATCTGTATGACTGGTAACAGACATCAAGGACATAGTTAAAGAGACCAGCTGGGTAAAAATATAAAGGGTCTAAGAGTTGCAGCAGGAATTGCTCGCTGCGATTTGATGGATTTCAGAACCTCTTCTTCAGCACATGTAGAAAAGTTAGCTGAAGTGCTTTGGCATGACTGTGTTAGTTCAAACGGACCAATAGCGCAGTAGTAGTATCATGTAGACTGTTAAGCAAGCTTCTTGATCTTTTGGAGAAAAAATCTGCAAACTGTCAGCAAGATTTGGACAATTTAATGGCAGGGGTAGCGTTGTTCCATGCTGGGGAGAAGGTCAACTTACTGGACTACACGGAACAGGTCTCGTGATCACATGTTTTTAAAATAGTAATCTGGTTGTTATGTTAATCGGTCTTGGCTTTAGAAAGAAGAGAGTTGATTTGAGCATGATCTTGGTAGAAGCCTCTTTGGATACTGTGAGCCCAGTCTGTGAAAACTCTGCGCTCCAGCCGACGCCGGTTCCTCTTCTCAGCACGAAGAACATCTGTGATACCAGGTGCATGAGGACGCAGAACTACAGGATCGATTTACGAGTGAGCCGGTTCAATCAAGTGTCTGGATAAGATGTTGTTATATTCAATGACTAGAGAATCACACTCAGCATTTGGAGGCAAACAAAGTGCAGATGCAAATCAGAGCGGTAGATGTCTCTTTTGATGTGCGAATTTTCCGAGTCTGCTTGGTTTTAATGCACGGTTCAGGTCGGTTGCTTTTGATGATGAAAACACTTGACAGCGTAGTGGTCAGACGGCAAGTGACATTGAGTTGAATATGGGCTCACAAAATTGTCTGCTTCCAAGTTATAGTAGATCCAGCGTGTGGTTTCCCAATGTGAGTGGGGGCCAACAACTAGTTGTTTCAAGTTACATTGCAGATATAGAATATTGAGGAAGGAGTGAGCCTCACGGTCATCAGGCAACGGCAAACATGTACATTAAGTCCCAGTTAGGAGGCTGGCCACTACCAATGTCAAAGTGCAAGAGAGAGGAGATTCATCTAGAACCTTGATGAGGTGAATTTATTTTTTGTCAGATGAGTTTTGTAGAGTAGAATAAGTTGGAATGGAGGTAGAGAGGTGATGATATTGTGACACTAGGCTTGAGGATGGTTGTGCCGTGGTTGACGCTGGGCCGGCTGAAGAAGGGCGTCAATCGGCCGACCAGGAGCCGATGTCTAGATTTATGAAGAATACAGAGTCTATTTGCGGTTCCTATTCTTTAAGGTGTCCCCAGTTTTTAAATCTTTGATAGATTAGTGATGCTAGAGTGTTTGTCATAGGTGTTTGGGACAAACCTTGCGGCTCTTTTTTTGGATCATTTCAATTTTGTTTATGAGATCTTGTTGATGGGGTCCCAGACTGAGTTAGACTACTCAAGTAACAGTCTCAAAGAAAAAATATGCTGGTTGCTAATGGTTGTGAAACAAGAATACAAATTACGTCTGATGAAAACCCAGGATTTATTGGCAGCAGATGATGAAACAATATTCTGATAGTGAAAGACCATGACAATTATTGTTAGACAAACACCGAGGTGGTGGTAGGGCGTGACTGTCAGTTGATCTAAAAATACAGTATACCACGTTTTAATCAAACAATTTCAATCCTCTTATGGTTGAATTCATGGTAAACACTTTTTGGCTTGAATTTTAGTTGCCAGTCGTCCTGCCATTTCATCAGAGTGTTGAGATCTTCTGGACATCAAGTAGATCAGGATCGTTAACGATTTTGGCGGTATAAAACACAATCATCTTGGTAAACTTGAAATCGATAAGACTTTCGTTCACTAAAAAAAAGTCGTAATACAATTACGACTTGTTCGAATTCACCTCAAATGAATTATGATAAGTACATCGTTGGGGAAATTATGACTTTTTTGACTGCGTTTAATCAACGAATGTTACCCGTTCCATTATCACAGAATGAATTCTGATGACGGATTTCTTTTGCCCAGTGTAAAACACCATAGGTTTTGAAAAGCTCGGGCTCTAAAATTCTGATGGTCTGAAAAGTTCTGCCAGTCTCTGGTTTGTCTGTCCCCGGTGTCTGCAAAGTGATGTCACATAATCAATTGTCTGAAATAATGTCATTACTGTTAAGTTTGAGCCAGGACAAAGCAAACTGCCATAAACAGTAAATATAGAATAGATACAGAGTCTACCAGTGTTGAAAGGATTAAGCGACAACTTTTAGCCATATCTCGCAACCGTACAACTGTGACTTACAGTGATTTACACTGCGAACCAGAGGCGGATTTAGCGGATTTAGAGGGGCGCCCCCGGCTCGCCCCCGGCCCGCACCCCTCTATTTTGGCAGAGTTCAGGGGCGCCGCATAAGAGGCACAGGGCGCACGGTATATACACACAGGGCGCCTTTAGATTCTCTAAGAATGACGGTACAGGCGTCGGGGCCACCTTGTAGACATAGTTTGTGGGCTAACCAGCGGACACAGTGTCCCGCCGGAAATTTGGCGGCCCCTCTATTGAGAAATCCTGGATCCGCCCCTGGGACATGTGTTGACCATTTCATATTGGGCTCAAATTGGAAAAACATTACAATGTTCATTTACTATCCACTGAATGATCATCCCAGGTTTTTGGAAAAAAACAACATCTGATAACAAGGGTACAACAAAATTGTAAGTCCCATGCAACAATTGCATTCCAAGCATCCGGTCTATGGCCTCACAGCAAGAATCCCCATCTCCCATAGGAATTTTACAGAATTAACTGACTTACTTGTTCTTTCAGTATTCTGATTGGCTCTACATGGTGAACATGATATATCATATGATACCAATCAAAATACACAACGTATACCAGTTCTCTGATTTCTTCCAATTGGCTTAGCTAACATCATCACAACTCCATGAATACCAATCACATCAGCCATAACATGTGCCCAATCAGGTTCCTCTGAACACGGCCCCACACTACTATTCTGTGTGTCATCTCAAGTTGAAGGTGACCTCACTGCGTCTTGCATGCCCACAGGCGTCTCATCTGCTGCCTTTTATTTTGCGTGCATATATCATGTTATGATTTCCAGCTGTGTGAATTCATCGGCTGTCAACATAAATAAAAGACGCAGTGACGTCACTTCAAACTTCAGATGAACAAATATAACTGATTTAACAAGCTCATCATTGTTTCATGCCATGGAACCATTTTACATGATGACCCCTCTGGGTCATTTTAGGTGCACATGACCCCTAAAAAATTGGATATTTACTTAAGTAATAACTTGATTTTTTTTCCAGTAAATTGGAACCTTTACTACAATTTTGTGGTTCTAGAATTCATAGAGCAAGGCATGAAGGGAAGATGCGATATTTCCTGTGGGGCACTGTGGGCTAGCCCTTTTCGGACCATTCCCCCATTTCGTAGCACCAAATGAAACCCTGATGTTTGACCCTATACAAATTTTCTCATATTTTTAGAACAAATTTAAGGCAATGGCAACACCAATTTTTACAACTGATACAAGTAGGTACAGCAAAAGCTATCAACCCTGTAAAAAGTTCAGAAAAATCCCCAAGTTGGAATTTTGCCATATGGCCCTACAAAAGGTTCATGATGTGCATATTATAGCACCGCTCTATATGCCCAATCTCAGGAAAAAATTATTGTTTTGCTGGCAATTACCCTTACAATAAAATTTCACAATTACAGTGGGATACATTTATAATATAATCCCAAATCTTGTGTTGAAACTGTGCTGCTCTTGATATTTGTTTGTTTTATTCGCTTTTATCATAATGAGAATTTTAAACAGCTGTGATTTGAGTGATGGGGAAATTGCACGTAGGGTGTGCAGACTACACTACTACATACGGCCATGTCAGTATCAAAATGTTCTGAAACGGGGAGAAAAGATTAGCAAAATTTTTCATCTTTGTTCGATTGTAGACCACCTAATCAAGAACCACCTCGTTGGTCTGCCATGTGCGTTTCAGACGCACAACATACCAGTTCTTTGCCAGTGTATAAAAATGAATGTTCATATTTAACATTACCGAGATATAGGATTGGAATACAATTATGTAGTAAAATGCCAAAAACCCTGCTGAAGTTAATGTGTTAAGACAACTTTGAAAGAGATATCCTATATGTTAGAATGATTTTGTTACAAAACCTATATGAAAAGTCTCCATAGCCCCTACTCTTATACAACCACTCTAAGCCAACGCCTTCATTCCTTAGCTCCTTTTATAAAATGCAAAAATATACTCATTTATTGCCTGCAAGTACCATTTTAAGCTATGTCTACATCTTTCTTGCTCTTGCAGCAAGCTGTACCATTCCTAGGCAATATTTATCTGATTATAAAACTTTGTCATATTAGATATATTGACGTTACTCTGATTCCATTTCATAATAAAATAAATATATAAATCTTGTTACTCGCTTGTGCAAAAAAAAGCAGAGGCAAATTTCGGAGTCATTTTCACCAGCACATCACAAAGGAACTGATGCTGGCGCTCCGGATGCTGGCGCTCCGGATGTGGGAGACTCCAGAGGTGGCGCTCCAGATGGTGGAGCTCCAGATGGTGGAGCTCCGAGCTGGAGCTCCGGACTTATGGATGATGAAGGGGTCAAGAGGGGTGTCAGCACCACCTAGTTCTTCCAGTCATTACACCATGGTAGTGAAAGTTACAAGGATTGAGGATTGGAATTTGCAAATGCTGGAATGATTGCTTTGATTTTCGTACCAACATTAACAACAAACCAACTCTCTAGTAACACATTAATGAAAATACTATTTTGCTCCCTTTTCACCTATATTTCAGAAAGAGAAAAATATAAAAGTACAAAAACAAAAAACGACAAAACAACAAAAAAACATGATTAAAAAAAAAAGTATATCATTGAGGTGATCAAACAAAATGAGTCATAAGGGGAGAGGTCATATTTACACCAAGGGATAGAGGATTTTTTTGGGGGGGGGAGGGCGATCTGATAAAAAGGGAGAAAGAGAACATGAAAATTATATTGCAAGGAGGAAGGGGAACATTGAACTTTTAAATGGAAAAACAAATTGCACCAAATCAGGGTGAGATATTTTGAATGGAAACGGGGGGGGGGGCACCAATTGTTTTCACCAAAAAAGTTAAGATGGTCATCATTCTCCCTGTGTAAATAATGTGTTCCTTAAACTGTTCCAAACCAAAAATTACTTTTTCAAAATTAATACATACCAAATGGGGTTTTTTTACGAAAACAGTGTTTCCATTCACTTAGGGTAGAAATTAGCCCCTTTAAGATGTAAAGAAAACAAGGGACTATAAGGACACACTAAAACATTTGAGCAGTAGCTTATAGCTAACAGCTTAGAACTTTCAACATTACAACATATTTTACTTGGGTCACAGTCACCAAACAAATCATTCTCTGGGGTGGGACCATTACATTCTGTCCACTCTCACCCCTCCTCTTAACAGAATTAAACGTGGAGTGACTCACAAAATGTGGCAAGAGTTCCTTATGTCCCCCTCCCTATGGATTCTGCAACCTTATCCTGTGGTTTAATATATTTTCCTAACACTGCTGCAGAATTTGCAGGGGAGGGGCCATATGGAACTCGTTCCTTCCCAAGAATGGTCTCATTAGGATATCTCTAGAAACCCAAGGTTTCCTAACTACATTATACCCTCGCTCTGTAAAATCCCCTACCCCTGATTTAATGCCCCTGCTTCAATGTTGGTTTTAGGACTATACAGTCCTCAGCAGACACGTACCTCTTCATCCCCTGATACTACGTGCATTTCATAAGCCTTATGATTCTAATTATATCTTAATATAATCATTTCAATAACCAGTTCAAATGAGCGGCGATCCAATATTTTAAACCTCTTTGACCCTCTCCAGCGCTAACCACCAACTCTTACCATGTTGGGCTGATTGGTTAAAAATCTCAACATGAGTTCCACTTTTGACCAATCAACAAGTAGTACTACCTGGGACATAGCCATTGAGTGTATTGCTGTTATTGTCATATGGCCTAAATACACAAGTAGTCACAACAAACTAGCTCCCTGCCATGGTGGCCTATTTAAATATTGGCACTTTGGCACTTCGCAGAGAACTGCCTTCCAACTGATACAGGGCTTGAAATAAGGGAGTGGTCCTAGTAATTCATCGTTTTGTTACACCGCAAAATTAAACAATTTTCATGGTGGGCCTCCCATCTATAGTTATATCAACTCAAGTTACACTGTTATTATAATACACAACTTTTTTGGAAAACAAGTAAAATAGACCATTTCAATGCTGCTTTTCTTTCTCTCGGGATCCAATACTAATTCCATCTATTTTAAGGAGGAGTAGTGTTTGATCCTCCTTGACTAACAAGCATCAAATGTACCAACTAAGGTTTACTGTAAAAAGCGATTACCCTAAGATTCTCATATCACATCAGTAGAAAATAATGACTGCTCTGGATTTCAACAGCAATGACTGTTGTCTGCTATTTCATGTTTAAACAAAAGGCGGTTTCTCGAACCACAAGGTCCCCCCCGCGCCGAATAAATGGAGGGAAATAATTTTAAGACAGATCACGGGAGATTGTATGGAAATTAATGGTGCTCAACCACCTGAAGCCGCGCCATAGGCAGTTGCAATTTGAACAGTATCAATGTTGACTCTACCTAACATTGACCATACAACTATGTGTAGTTATTTGACCTTAGAGACCCTACTTTGACCTTGAAAAGACCTCCCGTGGGGGGGGGCACTTGTATTCCAAGGTTGGGATATCATGCTCGTGTACAAAACGCGTAAGTGTGTCGTTTTTTGAACCACAGACTATGTTCGCGCGTACATTGTTTAGGGTATCAATCATCAAAATTAAAATTAGGGTAGGCTTTCACGTGGGAAAAATACGTGTTTAGGGTGTGATATTTTGAATACTTGTAAAAAATCACATTAAAAAGGCTGGAAAATAATGTGTTTTGTTCCGATTTTCTCCTGATTTCAAATGGAATTCCCCGAGTGATTTTAAACCATTTTAGCTTATTTTAGCTTATTTTATCTATGTCGTTAGTTGTTTCCTCCAACACATGAAAGCCTTTTATTTAAACTTAGAAGTTTCATTCTTTTTTGTGCTAATCGTTACAAGTCTAATGTGGCGCTGAAACGGAATTAGGGTCTGTCCCTCTAATTTTATGTCATCAAAACAAGTTCATGAATATTCAGTGCGGGTAATAGTTTCAATAAATGGCTGAATTTGGCAGAAAACATTGTCAATAATTTAACGACATCCGACAAAACTCATTAATTCCAAAGAAATAATGACAACGTATTAAAAAGACCTTGAAATTTAACAGTAATGGATTAAATTGCAAACTTATTAGGCCCAAGATAATGCACAAATTGATATAAAATACGAAAACTCCAATGAAATAATGTGATATATACTTCCTTAATTATCAGGGCCCATATAGCCCGATGTTTAGGGTATGGTTAAGGGCACATTTTTATGAACGCGCGTGTTTAGTGTACCACACTTATGTCAAAATATTGTTTAGGGTGTATTTTTAAACTGTCCATGCAAATTAACTTGTTTAGGGGATATAAAAATCAAACGCCAAAGTACTTTAGGGTAGCAAATCACTAAACTATGTGCTTTGGGTGTTTTCAATTGCCCAGTGGAATACGCGCTTAGGTACGTTTTGGGAGGCCATCACGAGCCATGATATCCACCTTGAAATACAATTGCCCCCCCGGAAAGACCTTCACATTTTCGATTTAGAAATGTTTGACGCACATCCACAAAGTTATGACCTAACCACATGTTGAGTTAGTTGACCTTGAAATACCCCCACGACGTGTGAAAGTGACCTTCAAAATTTTGGCAATGAATGCATATACTACCATGTGTATGGATGTGACCTTGGATTGACCACACATGACCTTGAATGCCCCTCAACATTTTTAGCACTGATTGGGACCACAACCCACCAAGTTTCATCATCCTATACCACATACTACAGTGATTTGACCTTGATGA